>QJNX01000478.1:0-32784 GCA_004155925.1 Monosporascus sp. MG133 | reverse complement strand
CGAGAATTCCGAGTCTGGGGCAGTGCAAAAGTCAGTCGTCGAGGGCAAGTAGGTAGTATGAAGATTGTCGAACAATCCAAAGCTGGTGCGCCGGTAGACCAAGGGCAAGAGGCGCAGGCGAGGGTGTGAAGGAGGGCAAGGGAAAGATTTAAAAAAAATGTTGCTCGTAAAATTGTACTGGTGGGAGAATGGAGCCAGAAAACGTGGCCTAGTGCAGTGAGGTACAATTTGTTGATAATGCTTTAAGTTTGGAAAAAAAAGTTTTGATTGTAGGATAGGTACCTGGTTATTAACCAAGGCGGATAAAAGGGGAGAAATTACAAATTCACGTCTCCCGGAGCAGAAGAGATACCAAAACGTGCTACCTAATCAGGCACCTCGTACCAAATCTATTAAGGCGGGACAGTCCAGTTAGTATTAGTACGGCTGAGATGCGAAGATGTGAATCAACACTAGGTTGGTATGTATTCTACTTGAAGAATCGGGACGCAGGCATGTACCTCACATAGGGTGGTATATGTATGGTGATAGCTGAGTACCACTAAATCACACTTTAGTGCTACCAGTAGGTAACTCTTATGTGCATGTCCTTGATGCTACACAAGGCGTCTTATCGGTAGGTGCCGAGCCGTAGGCACCTATGTACGTACATAGTTAGATACCACAGCTTATACAATTGCAAACAAACACATGATGAGCTATGTAGTTGTATTGTAGATTTCGTTAAAATATGTGAGTAAACAGTAAAGAACATACAAAGCGGCCTAGAGGTGTAACTACGTAAGAATAAATACGTTACCTTAAGGCTAGGTAGCCTTAGGTTGTCTACTGCATGTACTACTACTCTAACCTATTCATTACCTACCTGCCTAGGTAAGTAAACCATGGTCTAACCCGCCTACGGACAAGAAGGAACTGGCAGAGGGGTACTGCGCCTGACCTGGTACTACCAACTTCTCTGAGTGAGTTGCCCACACAGGGACTCTGGAAATACATACCTAGGTTATGCAGAAGAGTCGAAGAGCAAGAAACAAGGTGATTATTCATGTTAAGCTGACTCTGTCTACAAAGTATGTCTACCGACGCCTCTGGCACGGCTTGATCCGTAAAGGTAAGTAGGTGTTTTAGGTAATGCCCTTGTGCCCAGGTAACATGCCGCTGAGATGCATGCGAGTATGGACTTACACACAGATACCTACCTAGGGAATTCCAACATACCTAACCTAATCTTGGTATTCCTAGTAGGGCTTGATATTGTTTTCTTGGGGTACGGCGGCCTCCTTGTGGTGTACTTGGCGAAATAGCCGTCATGAAAGGTTCAAGAGGCGGATCCTACAGGTACCTGTCTTGCTTGAATAAAGGCATGGTCATTGAAAAGCCAGCGAAGCCGCGATGGTGCATATATATATATATAAGAAATATATTCCCGAGTTACGAAATTCTCTGAGTGACATCGATCCAGGGACGCAGTTGCATGGTTCCCGGACCGGCACTTATCCTTATACTTGGATAGCTTCGTGTTATCTCCCAAAGAAGGATTGCCGAGTTAAGCCATATCCATTCTCGTTCTACATGTCTCTCTTTACTAAGGACCATATCTTTTATTTACTAACGGCGGCATCAGTGCCTTTGTATAGCGTATAAGCTACATAAACTGCCCAGTGATAGCAATGACTTGTTTTCAGCGCCTCACTTTGTCACACACTAAACCAAATAATCAGTCCCCACAGAGTCCGCCATGCTTGCTTCTGGATGAAGCCACAACAGGCAGACTCGCCAGGAACTGGCGCCGTGGAGGCATGTACAAACAGAAAGAGGCCAATTCATAAGAACAGGCCTTGCTGCTTGATATCTCCTCTGTCCAGATGCGCTATGGATGCTTAGGAAATTCAAACTCGAAGTAGCATAGGTAGTATGAGTGTACGAGAATCACTGCTACATAATCAGTCGCCAGAATCCTTACGAGAATCACTGCTACATAATCAGTCGCCAGAATCCTTGCGAGAATCCTTGCGAGAATCCTTAAATGTGTTTGCAGATCTACTTCCCAGATTTGAGAGCGCATACCCACTTACCTATAAAGCAATGCAAGACTCACCCCGTGGGTCTCCTTTCTGTCACAAGAATGCCAAGCGCGATTCACGGATGCCTACCTAGGTAGGTTTCTTGAACACCCGAGTTTGGGCATACGGACCAGGCGGATAAGAGAGAGTTCAAACGTCCTAGAGTCCTGCAGAACCGCAGTGTGTGCCATTGAGAATGGACAATAAAGCAGGTTCTTATTAGCTCCAGGTAGGTGAACAATTTAAGATCTAGCTACCTTCGCTCGTCCAGTGCTAACTGGGCTGTTAGACATAGATTCCTCGAAAGTCTGAACTGAGATAAGTATTCGGGAGTCAATTGAGTTTACCGGGCACAACCGGCCAAGGCCCATCCACAAAGGCAATAGAGGGCACACACCTACCTTATATGCCGAGCTAGTATCATATATTAATCCCAGTACCAACGCAACACCTTTCAGTGTTTGGTCAGTAGGATGGTGACCAAAGTTATAAGGGGCTGGTGACTAACTCAGTCAAAACTTGAGGGTGCTGACGACTGTGAGGGAGAGCCACGTCGATATATACAGTCTCTTTTAAATAAATCATTTACGACGAATTTAGGTATGGGGACGCTCTCTCCAAGTAATTAGGGGGCATCGAAGCCTAATAGCCGAGAACAACTAGACAGCTCGGTATCTGTAGTCAACAGTGTTTGTTACAGCTCTTAATATGTAATTACGAAATGTCATGGTGGACACACCCAATTCTTACCTGTCCAAACGAACATCTAACACTATCATCCCGCCACGGTATACGACAGAAGGGACGTAGTTCGCACAGCTGGTGTTGTCTTTAGTCGTTTTCTTTCTCCCTGGTGCTCTCCATTAGAGGCACCTTCCCTACCCACGGCCCACGAGTTGGTGTCCTGAGAATTTTATTATACACCGGAGATAATCGAACAGCACACAGTCCTACCACTAGCCCGTCATCCAGGCCGCTGCCCTTCTAGCGCCAAAGCTGGTGGCAAAGCGCAGACCACTCGAGCCCATGGGAAAATAACTGACCAGATACCATACGAGGCAGGCAATTTGTATGGCTGCAGAGATGAGAGTAAGGACGGTATTTCGAAGCTGCAGGAAGTTAGTCGAAAACCAGACTAAGCACCGAGGACTGCCGGCTCACCCCAATGGAGCAGTAGATAGACAATCCTAACGAACCAAAGTAGGCCGCGGTGAAAGGAAGACGAGGCCCGGAACCTAGGTGCTGGAAATAGGTCATAGGCCCCATCATAACTGCGAACGAAGAAAGGAACAGAATCGATCCAAAGGTCCATCTTGAAACCGAGTCAGTCAGTATTTCATTCTGGAAAGGGTGCACAGCCTCGACAGGGGGGATTTGCGGAGTAGGAGGTAAAAACGACAAGACGTTGAAAGAAGGTTAGACCCGCGAGGTCGATCACCCGCACCGCCGTGGGAGGTGAATGGATATGCGGGCCGGCTTGATGCACGATCTCATAAAGATAGCCACTGAGAAAGGAGGTCCAGGGGACACGAGGATGAGACAGTACATAGGGAGGACTAGACACTAGCAAGGGTAGAAGAAGAATACGGAAGCCTTACAGGATGACAAACTTTGCAGGCCTAGCTAGCAGGACGGGCCATAAGGCAAAGCAAAGAACAAAACAAGCGAGGGCACCTAGGTTGCAGGCACCAAATACTAGCATGCGGTCCCAACGGCTCACTAGATCAAACATCGAGATCTTGGGTCAGCTTTGCGACACCTCCTGCGGGTTGTTCGTCCATGTGCAATGGTGGAGCACGGCGGGTGGAAGATGCACATGCTGGCCACCAAGACACACTGCAGGGGAGTCAAAACGGGAGAAGGGGTGGGGGTTCGGTGTGCGGGATACGAGTTGACGAGTATATGGATATATAATACTGGAGCCGGACACCAACTCACAAGCAAGCCAGCCTTCTTCTTCATCGCGGCGATTACTGGCAGGCAGAGGAGCGCCGGCGCTTTCGGTAACAGGAAGCTGAACGTAGCCCCGGTTGCCGAAGGGATTAAGTGATTTTATCGATGAGAGGAGACCTGACTGTTGCGAAGTGTTGACTGGGAAGTCAGGATCACGTCGCGACCAGCCCAGCGAATTCATAGACTCTCTAAAAGATACAGAGGCCATACTGCCGGGTACAGTCTGTCACGTATCAAATGTCCTCCTATATGCAACACCTGATACCCAAGACCTGATGTATAGTATCCGCTTCCCGGGTTGTATAGCTCCGCGAACTCTGGTGTTTCTGAACCGGACAGGGTTGGTGCCTTGGTAATCAATGCGAGGGTGTCGCCGTCACGCACTCAACTCTTTCAGTCTAAGGGGGGTTGAATATCGGGCGCTATGGTATTCAGGCGCGGTTAAAGGTCGGTGGGAGTGGATAGTAAGGGTACCGAATGACCACCCCTCTAGCAACGATGCTGGAAATCTGGTATTGAGGGAGGTGGTAGTATGTAACTCAGGTATTGAGGGCCGATTGCACTTTGTAAGGTAGATCGAACTCAGGAGGAAAGGCGCTTGCTGATATTCTTGGGCTAGTCACGTCTTATTACTCGGACGTTCATGTTATCGCTTTAGTTCGTTAAGGGTGTGGAGAATTATTCACCTAACTTAGTACCTATGTACAAGTTACAGGGGTATTTTCAGTTAGTTACCTCCACCCGCCCACCATTTCCTGAATACGGCTAGAATGTAGCTTCCCATATAATTTGTATGGGAAACAACATCAGGGCAACATCATCAACAATAACAATTATCGTAAGCTTTACCCTTTCACTATTTGGTGATAACTAACGCGTTTTAACACAGTTAAAGCTATTTACGAGGTTTTTGATAAATATTAAAGCCCAGCATGAATATATTAAGCAACAACGCCTTCTGCTTTCCTCGCCGCTGCTTGAAGCTGCCGAATGCCGTCAGCAAGGGGGATAGGATAAAGCGTTGCTTTGACAGTGGTGGGAAACAGCATATGAATTAGTGGAGGTACTTTTGGCATACAAAAATGTATGGGAGTATACATATTAGCTGTTTGAGGAAGCTTGTGGGGCGGTGGAGGTAACTAACTAACAATACCCTTGTAACTTGTATGCGCCTTACGCCGAATTGCTGCAGGACTGCCACCCAAACTTAGCTTGTCGATTACATATGCCTATGTACCTTGCTTACGTACATAGCTAGGGCTAAGTACTTGGCTAATGCAAGAAGCGGCGCCACGTACAGAGCGCCTTTCATGTATTCTGTGCAGCCCACATGTAGATACATAGAAAGTTGGGCAATCAGCCAATGCCCACGGGAACCATCTATTGTGGGGCAAGATGCGACACTCGCTCCCACAAAATGCCCACAAAATGCCCACAAAATGGGTGATCTCTACGCAATCAGCTACAGCTGCAGTTGGCTTGTGACAGTTATAGGCAGAGCCAAATAGTAAGTTAGGTCCGATTCCTAACAGCGCTAATGGTCTTCGCTATTTTGCCTCAGCCGCGACAGCGTCTATGTACATCTGCCAGCTGCTTCGTATAGAGTGGGAGTTCGCATCAGCTTTATTAGTTGAGAGGACCAGGGCGCGGCACGGCAGTACATAAATACCCCCAATACCATCTGCATATATGCGTATTAGAGCGGGCTATGAAAAGGACAGCGGTGTGTGTTGCATTAAGTTCGAACAAGTGCTACCTATATAGACCAGCTGCATCTCCGAGCCATGGATCCTTGCCCTATTGGCAGCACCTTGATATCCAGCAGAGACCGGCTGAAGGACACTCATTCATATATGAGCAGTGTAGAGAATGATTGTGCATCTCCCATCCAAGGCAGCATATTTGAGGCTTGTTTTGCGGTATAAGGGTTACTAGACGAGACCGAGTGTTCTGGTCTTATCGGGTTCACGTTACCGCACGCCTCAGTAGCTTGCCCAGTATGGATGCCTACGGCGCCTTAAGAAAACATATAATATAGGACAAGCGCAAGGCTATGCTTGCAAAGTTGACCCATGCTGTTATATCCCCCAAGGAATTGGATGGTATTCACTCAACCCTTTTCGCGTTGGGTTCTGCTGGCTGTACAGCCCCCGAGTTAATTCGAAGGCGGGTGTATATCTAGGTTATTGATATTAAAATAAACAAGGTTTCTGCGATATCATCGCCTCCGGATTTGCCCCAAGTACGCTGTGCTTACCCTGGATCGAATGAGGCCAGGTGTGCGTAGGTGTGTGTTTCATGGAGCTCTTGACGTCATACCCATACCCATCTTGGAGATAGCTCGGCAACAGTTGCGCGTGTATGCCTATGCGAACCCACAAGCTCGCAGGCAAGAAGGGCGTGTGTGTGTCTCGTGTGCGAATGTGACACACATGGAGAGGAGGGGAACGGAACATGACGGATTGAGTCCATTCCGAAAGCGCTCACCTTACAGCGGACCAGTTATAACCTCTGCCAATCCTACAGTACCTGCCTACAGCGAACCGTGCCGAGCGGGCACTATAAACCTTGTTTAATCTAAGAACGCCAAGATGCTTGCTCGCACTGGTGATCGATATCACTGACATGCATAGCATGCCAGCCAGTGATGAATAGACTCACTTAATTCCCGTAGATGCGTAAGCACTCATATAGGATACGAAGTATCTTAAGTGTATGTAGGCAAGAGACATAGATAGGTAAGTGGTAGACTAACATTACACTACGGTACGGTGCAGCTATACTCATCATTCTCCCGAAGAACTCCTTCCGGATCGACGCCAGTATTCCCTGTACCTACATGGCTCTACGGCAGCCGGCAGCCGGCAGTCGACCCCCGCCCTCGAAACACTTGCATCAGACCTGCACGGTTCCGTTCACAGCTCTCTCGCAAACCCCTCGACGCAGCCAATGGACAACCGCCCATTCCGTCTTTTCTTTCTGCCACGAAACCCCCACCAAAGATCGTAAGGGGTCCTCCAACAGCTACATTGCATAGCATTCCTAGTCTCGTAGTCGACTACCGAACCTACCGAGGTATATAGGTGGGAAGATGGTCTTATACCTGCTCAAAGGAATTGCTATGGGAGTACGGACTCGGACGCAAAAGTCTACAAACGCACCGAGTCGGGCCCACAGTACGCCATAACAATAACGTACAGAAAAATCAGGGTAGCAATGGCTACGGTCCTTAGAAGTAAATTTCCCAGGAGTTACCTTTAGTGCCCATATAATGCCCCTACCGCTAAAGTCCTTACGCTATAATGTACTAAAACGTTACCTTAGGAAAATCAGGCCTTATTTTTAAGGTCGTAGCTATGCCGCAGGCGCAGCTGTGGCTAGGAGTTTTTAAAAGCTATAGTTTTAAGTGCCGACTTATAAAAGACCCATAAAAAACATATAAAATCACGAACTTTAAAAATAAGGCCTGATAAAAAATTATAATTTTTTTTAGCTTTATTATATATTATTATATAAAATTTCGAAAATTTAATATAAAACTTAATAAATATAATAATAATAATAATAAATAATAAAACTTATTATTATATATATCTTTTAAATTAAGGTTAATAATTAAAAAATTTATATATAAATTTTTATTTTAATTTTATATACTTTTTTTAAGATTATAATATCTTTATAATTATATTAAAGAATTATAATCTTTAAAGTTAAAAAATTATAAAAATTTAAATAATATAATATAATTAATTATTATGGCCTGAGGGCTTGGCCTATTAACAAACGGTCGGAGAGTATAAAGCATATCTCTGACGTAAGTCTTAGGTTATATAACTGGCTTAAAGGTTTTAAAGGGCTTAGCACTTTAAGCCCCTTAAGCTAAAAATAATATATATACGTTTATTATTTTCTTATAATTTAAATAATACCAGTTTATAATATAACTTAAATACTTAAATTATTTTTAATATTTATTATTATTAAACGTAATTATATTTTTATTTTATTATTTATATTTTATATTATTATTATTAATATAAACTATATAATTTAACATTATTAATTAATTAAGTTAATTACCCGTTATATATTATAAACTTTTATTTAATAATATTATTAAATTTTAAGTAATATTTTTAATATTATATTTATAAATTAATAACTTATTAACCTTATTTATATAATGCCGGATAATATTATAAGTTTAAACGAAAAAAAGGTCTTATAAAAACCATACTTTAAAAAAAAGGTATTTTAACGATTAAATACGATAAATAAACGTATCGATTACTTCGAAAAATGTTCATTTTATTACTTTATTTAAAACGATATAAAAAAAGTTTAAAAGGAAAAATAAGGGCCTTATGGTTAAAAAACTTTTAGAATTTTTTTTTATAATATTTATTAAGAGACCCGGAAGAGTATTAAAATTATTTAAGTCCGAACCGTTCGATAAGATTTATATTAAGTTATAATTATTTTTTATTTAATACCGAATTTATTTTAAACTTTTTTTTTAATTAGCATCTTTTATGCCGAAAGTTAAATTTGCAATGGTAATTTAAAAAAAATTACGGTTATATAATTCGAATTAACTTTAAAGAAATATGTTACGTTTCCGATAAAATTACGATTATCCGAAATAGGAGTAATATATAATAATTACGAAAAATTCGAAAATATATTACGAAAGGTTTTCGGTATAATAAAAAAAAATCGAGTTATAATTTAAAAATTTAATTTAATAAGGGTTTATATTTAATTACGATATTATGTTTATTTAGCTAGCTTTGAGAATAAACCAGAAATAAAAAGCGTTCATAGTTTTATTTTTTTAAAAGCTTAAAAAATATTAAAAAAGTTTTAACAAAGCCCGATTAAAGCTTTTAACCGATTATATTACGATAATGATTAAGATCGACGACCGATAATACGTATAAAAGATTAGGAATGCTAAATATAACGGCAAGATTAAATATTTATTTACGTTAATATTTTACAGAAGAATAATATATTTTATGGTATATATTTAGGAACTATAAAATTAAAGGCCGTATAAGAAATTAAGTTAAACGTTATAATTACGATAAAACGGGTTACGTTAAAGATTAATATAAGGTAGTTAAGAAATAATATTAAGGTTGGACCCCGGTAACCGAAAAACGATTAAAGAATAAAAATAATAAAGCCGTTACTTTTGGTATGGTTAAAAAGAAAAAAAAATTCCCAACTTACTTTTAAAAATGCGAAAAGGATTACGAAAAATTAAGGTATTTTTCCAGGCCGTTATCAGACGATAAAATGCTATTATAGCCGGATTAACAGTTATTTAAGGATTGTAAGAATACGAAGTAAAAAAAAAATTAACACTAGAAAAATTAATATTTTACGCATAATAAAAAAAGTAATAATAATAGAAACGATAAAAGTTAAATAAATAAATTAAAAAGTATTAAGATTAAAACGAAATCTTATATTTAAAAAAGCCCGACGGATATAAGAGATCATACGCTATTTATTATATAATAGCTTATTACCTCCGATATTAAAAATAATAAAAATATATTTAACGTCGAGTTCTCCATATATATTAATAAGAGTTCGATTTTATAAAACAAACCGGAAAAGATATTAAAAATTAAAAATGGTACCGATATTTATATATTATAGTTATATAAGATATTATTGATAACTTATCGGCAACTACGTATGTAAGCCTCCTAAGCCGATATGAGTCGAGAAATTACGTGCTTACGGGGCCCAGCGGTCTGCTTCAAAGTGAGGTTCTGCTTCAGAGTGAGGTTCTGCTTTAGAGTAAGGTTTTGCTTTAAAGTAAAGTTCTGCTTCAGAGTAAGGTTCTGCTTTAAAAGAAGGTTCTGTTTTAAAGTAAGGTTGTATTTCAAAGTAAGGTTTTGCTTCAAAATAAGGTTTTATAAGATTAAGGTATATAATTTATCTTAACCGTAAAAATTATTAATTAATTATCGTAATCGAAGATATTAAGTATATTATATATTATATAAATTATATATATAATAATTATTTTGTATATTTAGCTCAGCCTAGGAAATAAGGCTTAAACCTAGATTAACCTTATATAATATATTATCGATATATTTATAGCAAGAAAAAGTTAGTTAAAAGAAAAAAGTTGCTCCGAATAAAACTTTATATATCATTACAAATAATGTAATTATAAAATGTAAAGAAAATAGATATATTAAATCGTTATAAACGCTTTACGAAAAAGATATTTATAAATTATGTTTTAAATTATTATTTACCAAAAGCTTTAATAAAAGGCATAAGTTATAAAAGAAAGTTTAAGGGAAAAAAAGATATAACGTATTATAACGCTTAATAGCAATAAAAATATTACTTAGAAAAATCGATATATATTCGATATAAGAAGTTTTACGCATAAGTGTTTTTCACTTGGAGTTTAATTATAACATGAAAAAAATAATTAAAAAAAACTTTAAAAAATTAACCCAAAAAACTAAGAACGTATTAAAAGATTAAAAATGAGTTCAAAAAATGGACGTTACTTGTAAAAGAGCCATAAGCTGGCAGAAGCGAAAGGAATTAATATATATTCTTTTAAAAAGTTTTATATACGGAAAAAAAAGATTAGAGTTTTCTATTATTATAATTAAATCCGAATTAAGAAAAGATAATATATAGTTGTAATAAATTACGGAGCCGATCCGAATTATATTAAATTAAAGGTAATTAATTAATTACGTTTATATTAAAAGAAAAATAGCAAATTTACTTATAATAATAAAAGAATTAATGACGAAATTAATTATTTTGAAATTTATATTTAGTGACGAAAATAGTTATATTAGTATAACCCTTTAGTTAATTAAAAAAACCGGCTAGGAAAATTTGTTTTATTTTTTATTAATAAAAACGATTTAAAAAAACTATTATTACTTAATTATTATTAACGACAACAAGTTTGGGTATAAAAATATAATAAAAACCTTATTATTTAAAGGAATAGGATATATATATAAGAAAACTACGAAATAAATATATACGACGTATTATTATTATTATTATTATTATTATATAATTATACGAAGTAAATAATAATTTATAATATTAATCTCAAAAACTAGAAAAATGATTAAAGTATTATTATAATATTATAAATACCAACGATTTTTTTAAAAATAAGTCGAATTAAAATTATTAAAATATAATAAATAAAATTACAATATAAATTTAAAAGATAATAAAACAATTACTTTTTATTTCGCTTATAACTTAAACGAATAGAAATTATATATATAATAAGAATATTTCGATAATAAATTACGAAAGGAATATATTAAACGTTTTAAATTATTAGCAGGTTACTTTCTTTCGAAAAACCGTGACCGTATAAATAAAATTAGATAAAATAATAAATTGCTACCTTAATTCCTATGCTTCACTAAAACCCTTCTCTTTCGTAAAGTCAGCTCCTATCTACGTCGATTCTTGTCGGAATTTTAGAGGTTTTTCGCAATCCAGAGCAGCCGGGCAAACTATTGTTCGTAATCCTTTAGTTTGTATTATTTTAAAATTTAAACTCCGAAGTTTTCTTCCAGTTTTCCTAATAATATTTCCATAATATCCATATTTTTCAATATAAATATTGCCAAAAATCGATTACCGTTATTTTCGTAAATTAAATCGTATCCGAAAATTAAAAACTAAATTCGATTTTTATAAGAAAGTTTTTTTTAATTAATAATGCTATCGATAGTCTTGGCCCGTTAGGCGACTTTATGAGAGCTTTATATCATAAATGAGACAGTTTCTTAGTAAATCTTCTCGTTACGGATTACCGGTATAGTATAATTGGAATAATGCGGCATATTTAGCTATCTTGATAAAGATAATTCGAAAAGGTGCCGTAAAAACGATCAAGACTGGTAAGGGCTCGTACAACCTTTTATGCGCACTTAAGGTTTACCCTTAAGGCTTATCGTTAAGGTTTATTATTAAGGTTTATTCTTAAAGTTTATCCTTAGGGTTTATCCTTAAGGTTTACTGCGACCATGCGGAACCATAGCCAGCTGGCATAAGGTTCATCAGAGTCGAAGCTTATCGGCAACTACGTATCAGTCTGCTTCAAAATAAGGTTCTGCTTCAGAGTGAGGTTTTATGGGATTAAGCTATATAATATATCTTAACCGTAAAAACTATTAATCAGTTATCGTATTCGAAGATATTAGGTATAATATTTATCATATAGATTATATGCAAGGTTGATATAGGTTCAAGCCTTATTTTTCAGGCTGAGCCAAATATACAGAAAATCATTATATATATAATCCACACGATAGATATTATACCCAGTATTTTCGAATACGATAACTAATTAATGGTCTTCACGGTTAAGATAAATTATATATCTCAGTCCCATAGAACCTCACTCTGAAGCAGAACCTCATTCTGAAGCAGAACCTCACTCTGAAGCAGAACCTCACTCTGAAGCAGAATGCGTGGTTGTCGATAAGCTTCGACTCTGATGAACCTTATGCCAGCTGGCTGCAGTAAACCTTATCATATAGATTATATATGTAATAGTTTTCTATATATTCGGTTCAGCCTGGAAAATAAGGCTTGAACCTAGATCAACCTTGTATTAGCAGGTTACCTTATATTTTTCGTATTAAAAAAAAAGTTACGCTTAATAATTAATTATCAGCAATTAAATAATATTATAGTTAAAAATCGTATACCTTTATCCTTAATTACTAAAATAAAAGATTACATTTACAGAGCCAGATAGTTTATTATCTTAAACTTACGAAACCGGTATAATTTAATTCGTATTAAATTAAAAAACGAATAGATAATAATATTTATCACCAAATACGGATTATAGAAATATTTAATAATACCGTTTAAGCTTATTAATATATCTGTAACATTTTAAAAAAATGTTTAATTACGTATTACGTAAATATTTTACTATTTTTGTTATTTATTTTTTCGATAGTATTTTTATTTACTTAAATTCAGAAAAGGAATAAAAAAAACTTTTATAAACTTTTTTAGGCCTTATAAAACGTTTTTCTTTTAATTAACGCCGAAAAAAGCAAATTTTATAAGTAAAAAATACCGTATCTAAAATACGTTATTACTTCCGGATATATTAAAATAAATTTCCAAAAAATAATAACGGTTAAAAATAAAAAGTACTTATTATAATTACCGAAATTTAAGCTTTTTTAAATTCGTTAATTATTACCGGAAGTTTATTTGTAACTTTTATAAAATCGCGATACCTTTATTTAACTTAATTATAAAAAAGTTCAGATTTTAATAAACGGTTAAAATAAAATAAATACTTTAAAGGATTAAAAATGTAATTATTAACGAACCGATATTAATTATATACGACTTTAATCGTTCTATAAAATTAAAAATCAATATTTCGGATTACCCGTTAAATATAATAATCGGATATAAAAATAATTAAGATAACTTATATTTTATTACGTTTTATTTTTACAAATTAAAAGAAATTAAATTAAATTACGCCATATTAAATCAGGAATTTTTAATTATCGTTAATACCTTTAAGGAATTTAAATATTATCTTAAAGGAAACTTATATTAGGTTAAGGTATATATTAATTATAAAAACCTTATCCGATTTATTATTACCCGAGAATTAATAAGATAATAATTCTATTACGTAAAATACTTTTCAGAGTTTAATTTTTTATTATTTACATAAACATTAAGAAAAACTAATACGTGAAATATATAAATATTAGCGATATAAATACCCTGGAATCTATAAAACTATAAAACAATTATAACGTTTATATTATTTTCTTAAAGTAAAGTTAGTAGTAAAAAAGGTTTTATAAGAATATAATTTATATAATAAAATAAAAATATAACGTTATAAATTATAAAGAAAATAATAACTATTACCAGTTATAAAACGACCGTAAAATTCAATTACTTTTAATTTTAATATTAAATTATTATTATTAAACGATTTAATAACAGGCATATATTACGATAGCATGTTTGTAATTGTTAATTAATTTATAAAACTTTCATATTTTTTATAATTTAATAAGAATATAAACGCGGAATAATTAACGAACGTTGTTTTAAATACTTTATAACATATACGAATTTTTAATGGAAATCGTATATAATAAAGCTATTATATTTACTTTAAAATTTTAGTAAAACTTTATAATACAGTTAGGCTTAAACTATAAGCTTTTAAGCGTTTTTGAATTATAAATAAGTAACTAATTAAAAAACTTTAATTAAATATTAAACATTTACTTGCGATATTATATTAATTATAAATAAAACTTATTAATAATTAAGCTAACTTATAATATAAATTATTACGAAAGTATTAAGATAATACTAATTAACGTAAATTTTAATCTTATATTAAAAGTTTATCGAAGTTTATAAAAAAAAAAAGGACTAATTTATATTAAAATTCTTTTATTTCTGAATAAATTTAATAATAATATATAAAAATAAAGATAAAACTTAAATTCGTACGTATTTAAATATAAAAATATTATGACCAGAAAAATTTAAAAGGGTTAATTTTCCAAAGAGGAAAAATAGTTTACCTAGTTATCAAAAATATCCAGATTAAAGGATTTAACAAAAAACTTAACTTTAAGTATATTAAATCATATAAAGTCGTAAAAAGAATTTAAAAAAAGTAATTACTAGTTAAAACTACCTTCAAAAAATACACTTTGTCCAATTTTTTATATCTTTTTATTAAGATTAACGGCGGATATAATTTAAGTCTATACAGGATAGAAAAAGTAGGTAATAAAGGATATACCAACATAAAAAGTCGAAAAAACTTTTAATACTAAAAAAGAAAACGGTAAAAGGTAATATTTGGTTAAGTAAAAAATTGCCTAAAATTAAACGAAATACTTGAGAATTTATAAAAAAACTTACGAAAATTTAACTTTTTTAAAAAACTTGTATTAATAATAACGGAACCGTTCGAGTTAAGTATATCCTAATCCATATTATTTATTAACGATTAATTAGCAAAAGGAACGGCTTATACGGAAGCGGCCAGTTCGGTTTCTAGTTATTATTACGCCCTTTTTAAAGGTTCAAATTCTTTTAGCGTTTCTGTACCTTAAATATTACGACGTAACATTTTAATTTTACGACGGCGTAAAACCTTACGTTATTTTTAAAAACGTTCCAGTTTATTAACGGCGGAACGAAAAGTTTTTTGCACCTGCTTTTCTTTATATTCTAACCTTTTTTTGGTTCAAAAGCCGTTAATATTGAAAATAAAAAGAACTAAATAAATTATATAAGCTATCATATTTAATATAACGAAAATATTCTCCAGAAATGAAATAGGCTTTATAAACCCTTTATTTAAATTTATAGCAAGAATACGAAACGTAAAAAAATTAACCAAATTAAGATTATTAATTTTCTTTCGATTAAATTAAAGGGTTATTATAGTTAAAAAAATTTAGTTTTTTAATAAGATTAATTATAACGACTAAAATAACCTAAAAAAGTAATAGATAAAAAGGTAAGTTATTTATCAGATAAATGTGATAAATAAATTAATTTCTAAGGGCAAAGATTTTAAAAAAAGGAAATCGTATTATAGCTTAAGAGCTTAGCCTGTTAACAGACGATCGGAAAGTATGAAACATATTTCCGACGTAGGGTTTAGGTTACGTAATTGGCTTAAAGATTTTAAAGGGGTTAACGTTTTAAGCCTCTTAAGCCTATAATAGGTTTAAAGATTTTAAGCCGCTTAAGTACCTAAAGCCAAAAGTAATATATATACGATTATTATTTTTCTATATTCTAAATAGTATCAGCTTAAAATATAACTTAGTTTTCTAGATTATCTTTAATATCTGTTACTACCAGACGTAATCATGTTTTTAATTTACGACTTAGATTCCCATAATATTACTGCTAATATAAACTGTACGACTTAGATTTAATAGTTGATTAAGCCAGTCAAACGTTATAATAGTAAATATTAACTTATAAAAGATATTTTAAATATTAATATATAAAACTTTTTAAACTTATGATATAAAAATTATATTTCGTATAATTGAAATATTTTTATATAAGCTTTCTTTATAATAAATATATTTAAAAAAAACTTAAAATATAATAATACCATTAATAATTATATTAATATAATTATAAGATGATTATAAACACTTATTTTTTATACTTAATATTAAGTATATTAATTATAATTATTTTTAAACGAAATCAGAAATATATATATTAACTTATATTTAACGTATGTATAAAATATTAAACTTATTAAATATAATTTAATTACGTAATTATAATTTGTTTTAAAGGATTTTTTTAATTAGTTTTTATTAATAATATACAAAACGAACCTTTTTTCGTATAATTATAACCTAACCTCGGACCCCACCTAATAAATTACCCTAGCAATGAATAGCGATTTCTACCAAAACACGCGGAATATGAAAATTAATAACAAATTAAGAAAAATACATATAATAAAAAGAAAAAGTACATGGAGATCACTATTATATAATGAATACGTATAAATTACTTATCAAACATATAATATTATATTAATGATGTATTTAACGTATAATATACTGCAAAATTAGGAAAAATAAAGTAAGGTATAAAGCATAAAAGAAAGTAGTAAAATATTAATATTTAGTATTTATTTAAAATTTTAAGTAAACTATTATATATCTTTTCTTTTATTAGTTGCGAAATATTAATATATTATAGCGATATTTTTATTTTTAATGTTATTAAAATTAATATTAAATTAATAAAAAGTAATTAAAATGTTTGTTTTAAGTATTAAAATATATGCAAGGTTGATATAGGTTCAAACCTTATTTTCCAGGCTGAGCCAAATATACAGAAAATCATTATACATATAATCTATACGATAGATACTATACCCAGTATCTTCGAACACGATAACTAATTAATGGTCTTTATGGTTAAGATAGATTATATACCTCAGTCCCATAAAACCTTACTCTGAAGTAGAACCTCACTCTAAAGTAGAACCTCACTCTGAAGTAGAACCTCACTCTGAAGCAGAATGCGTGGTTGTATTAAAATATATAATTAATTTTAAAAAGGTTTTCAGTTACGTTATCACTTAATAAAAGAGGTAATAAAATTAATTAAGATTATATATATTTGGAAATTTAATATTAAATTAAACAAAATATAATTTCAAATATAATTATAATAGGTTTAATCTTTTACTTTAAAGAAGATATTATTTTTGAAAATGTTAAGTTATTAGCCTTAGTTTATTTAATAAAAGAAAGATTTATTAATAAAAACGAGAAATTAAAAAGAGTAAATTAAAATATATTAAGTTAAGTAATATTATAACGGCTTACGGCCGTAATATTAATTACTACATATTAAATATATCATTATTATAATATAAATAAATATACGTAATTAATAAATCGTTTTTAATAATAGAAAAAAGGATAAATTTTTTAAAAAGTAAAACGGATTTTAATAATTTAAAACGCGCTAAAAATTTGATTTATTTTTATACTACATAGTATTATTTGTATAATTTATTTTATTAATATACTTTTAAATATATTAAAAGTATATTAAATTTAAAAATTAAAATATATTCTTAAGGCTTATTCTTAAGGTTTACTGCGACCATGCGAAACCGTGGCTGGCATAAGGTTTATCAGAGTCGAAGCTTATCGGCAATCACGCATCAGTCTGCTTTAGAGTGAGGTTCTGCTTCAGAGTGAGGTTTTATGGGACTGAGGTATATAATCTATCTTAACCGTAAAGACCATTAATTAGTTATCGTGTTCGAAAATATTAGGTATAGTATCTATCGTATGGATTATATATGTAATAATTTTCTGTATATTTGGCTCAGCTTGGAAAATAAGGCTTGAACTTATATTAATCTTATAAAAATTAAAATATTTACATTTTTTAATATATTATTATTTAAATAATAATTAAAAGCAGTTTTAAATTTAATTTATTTATAAAGTATATTTTTAAGCTTAATAGTTTTATATTATAATAAAATCTTATCATATAAGAAATAAATTTTATCTTTATTATTTATTTTACATATCAGATTATTTTAAGTTTATAATATAATAATATTTCTTAATAACCCCATATTACTTCTTATAAATGTTTTTAATATCGTAATATATTATAAAGTTTTATATAATGCAAAATTTATTATTACATGTATTTTTGTTAATTTGTTATTAATTTTCATATACCGCTTTTTTTGGTAAAAATCGCTATTTATTGCTAGAGTAATTTATTAAGTGGGGTCCGAGGTTAGGCCTTGCCGTTTTATTACAAGGATTAAGATTTAATTACTTAATTTTTAGCATAATATAACAGTAATTGTATATAAAATAAAAGCTAGCAAGGCCTAATTCAGTTAAGGTAATTAAAACAGAAATAATGTTTATACGTTATCTTACCTAGCTTAGACCTCGATGGCTTTTATTTTAATTTACGGTTATATTACGTTATAAATTAATGAATTAAATCCTGAATCGCCGTAACGCGTCAGTAAGGCCTGAGATTTAATTATATAAGATAAAGATCTATTTTAAGCGCTTTTATTAAAATAATTAAAATTTTTAAATTCTTTTAAAAGAGAATTATTTTACAGCTAACTTACGTCCGATAAGTTTCGATACTTTAACTACGCATCGGATATAAGTTAATATACATATAAAACTTTTAATTAATTTTTTTATTAATAGATTACAGCTAATATAATTAGGTTTAAGTTTAAGAAATAGGCGTCTGTAATAGGCTTATATTTACGCTAATATAATAATCGGTCGTATTATTATATAACGGGTTTTTAAGTATATTTTATATAAGCAAAGTTAATATATTAATTCGTTCAGCTGTAAAAGGTTTAATTATTATATTATAATTATATAAAGATATTAAATATAATTAAGTTGAAGGTTTTTTAATTAATGTATAATAATTATAAGTTAAAAAAATTTATTATAAACCTTTTAAGGGTAATTTAATATAAGAAAAACCCGTTTAGTAATTTTTTTAATCGTACAGGTTATGGTTATTACGTCGTAGCTATAAGGGCATTTCAGATTAAAGGTTTACTTTAAACGAAAATTTAAATTTAAATTTTTAATATTTCCGCTAAATTAACACTGATTAAAAAGTTATATATATAGTTTAAAAGCCTTTTTAAATTTATATATTATAACGGGGTTTTATATTATACTTATTTTATTATTATTATATTTATCATTTTTAAGTTAAATTTTTAAAAGTTTTTATAAAATTAATTAACATACGTTTTAAACATCATAATTTAATATTATGCCCTTTTTTAAGGTTTGTAATTTCTATTGGTCTTTTTATAGGTTGGTATTTAAAGCTATAGGTTTTTGGAAGCCCTAGCTACAGCTAAGCCGCAACTGAGACTAAGGGCCCGACAAGGTATGTTTGCACACTTTGGCGCCCGACCTTCGTACTAAGGTCGATATGATAGCAGCAGCATGCTCAAGACTAAAGAGAAACTTGATCTCCGAAACTCTTACGTTCGACCGGCATGATAGCTGTTGTCCAAGCTGAACGGGAGCTACCCCTCCGTGGATCACTGACATCATCGTACAACTTCAGTTACTGTTAATATCTAAGTGGCTACAGTACGCAGTGTTATTTTTTATTGGTTTTATTTACCAGGACCACTTTAAAGCTATGTGAATATTGTTATATATGTTTGTATGAGATTAGATATCATATAACGTTTTGCTAGTGCTTACTTGCCTTACTAAGGTCAGGCCCTTCTTTTTAAGATTATGGCTACGCTTACGGTGAAATTACGGCCAAGGCTTCGAAAACGACCTGGAATAATATATACCCGTTAACTATTATGGTCCAACCAGTTTTAGCTATCTTAAACGGTCGGGAATTATAAGAAAATAAATCCCATCATAATCTTAATATTATGTAATTAACGGCAATTAAACGCGGTTTACTGGATTATTTTTAATTAAATAATAAATAATTAAATATATTTTATTCGAAAAGCTTTATATATAAAAACTTAAAAATTATAAAATTATATTTCCTGGTTTATTATTAAATTATAGTTAAACTTTATTATTTTAAACTTAATTAAATATATACCTTATTACTTAAATTTTTATAGTTATATAATAAATATAAACTATATGATAAAAATTTAATAATTAGTTAAATCTACTTATAAAAATTATATAAATTTTATATCTTCCGATAAGAAGAATATTTTATAAAATATTCTTTTCATAATAAAAAATGCATTTTAATAAATAAACGTGATAAATAAACCTATTATTTAAATAAAGTATAATAATATTAACTTTATTATCTTATTTAAATTATTTACGAAAAAGTTAAAAAGAAAGATAAAAATCTTACAATTAAGAAACCTTTTAAGGGAAACCGATTTATTTAATTAACATTTATTAAAAGGCTTAAAAAAGGTATTAAAGTTATTTAAATTCCACCCGTTTAATAAACCTTTTATTAAGTTAAATTTTTTTTTACTTAGTATATTTTAATTACTTTTTTACGATACTTATAAGCTTTTTATATAATATATTATAATATTAATTTATAATAAAGTTTAAGTTAATAAAAGTAATAAACTTTTATTAATTTTTAAATATTAAAAGCCGGTTACGTATTCGTTTTTTTAAATACGTTAATTAACGAGATAATCCGAACGGTCGAATTATAAATTCAAATATTATTTTTACAAAAAACTTTTTTTCGGATAAAAATTTTAAACGTTATATTAATTTTTTTAATGCCAGAACTTTATTATACGCGTACGTATATTTTGTTTTAGAATATAACGCGGTAAAATTAAAAGAATTGGAATTTATCGCATTTAAAAAAAGGAGACAATAACGTAATGTATTTAGGTTATAACTTATAAATATATTAATATTTAAAAATAATAATAAAGTTTTTTTTAAAAATAATGTAATATTAATAATAAATTATAATAAACCGAATCGTATAAATTTATATAATTTTAAAAAACTTTTATTATTAAATTATTACAGATTTTCGTTTTTTTAAAGAAACAAAAATATTAAACGAAACCCTTTTTCGTATAACCTGAACTTAGGCCTCGCTGGTTCGTTACGGGGATTTGGGATTTGATTAGTCAATTTTTTGCATTATAAAGTGGTACGTAAGTGACTTTGAAGAAAATGGAAAACGAGCCAGCGGGGCCTGAGCTAGCTGAGGTAAAGTATTATGCACATTAAGAAAACGAGCCAGGGAGACCTAAGCTAGCTAAGGTAACTTAGTAGTAAGATATAATCTTGCACTAATAATCAGCCTTTTGATATAGCCGTGCGTAACATAAGGTGCTAAAAACCAGGTATCTCGCTATTACAAGAAGTAATTAGTAATAATAAGCGTACGAAGTCTATAAATACTGGGCTCGTCCTATAATAACATAAGAAGTTGAATATAAGGGAGATAATGGGCTGGTGGAGGCTACTAACAAGAATATCCCTGTGTACTATAGTATATAAAACTGTACCTCGTACCACCTTATGCTACTGGGAGGACCTATCGTACCATTACGTGCAACTATGTATGTAGAGTGAGAATGGGCAGAACCTTCAAAGTTTGCAATCATAACCTTCGACCGGTTGAAATGTACAGGTCGATGTTGAATTAGTAAGAAGCAGGAACAGCCTAGGTTGGTCCCTTCGTAGTACCGAACCCTGTCCCGTAGGCCAGAAGCGATACTGGAAACACCAGTGATGCGCATAAATATTATATTCGTAGGGTTAATGTGAAATTTACCTTCTACTTAGGGGGTGCGGGGGAGATTCCCATCCCCCCTCACTTTCACTTTCCCATATCCTCATGGTATTTGTAATAAACCGGGCCAGACAATAGAATGGGTGGTATTTATGTCTTACTTAACGTTAGCTTACCTGACTGGGTGGGTTGGCTGACTTTAACCCAGGTCACGAGTTAGTCACTCGCCCTCCTTCACACTCGTGGAAGAGGCCTACTCAAGCCAGGATGGATGAGAAGAGCCCCGGTGAGAGGAGAAAATATTGTCGTCTTGCTCACTACATTGCGCCACTTGTACACACCACTAGCGAAGAGCTTAGGATTGCCCCAACCCCTTGCAAAGTCAGGAGACGCGTTAAGCAGGGACGACTTCCCGCATCGAGTAGGTGTCTGGGTGGAATATGTTCTCTGCGGGCATGTGCGGATAGACATATAAGACTGTAGTAGTCTCCCGGAACTCCCTATGGGTAGATGATCCAATGAATGAACTTCTCCCAATACCACAAACTTGACTCGTTTCCTCTCGATTTCACAGCTAGAAACATCGTCAGATTTCAACCGAGTGGGACTCGGCCAAGAGTCAACTACGCCGACTGCGATCACCACTGATTTCCCCATTATTTGAGCGCACACATAGAGCAAGAAGTTGGCGCAAGTAAGAGCATCTATATCGTCCCGTTAAGATACTTGCGAAGTAAATGCTCCGGCTGGGCAGGACTTGCGACTTTAAAACGCTCGCGGAAGTGGGGTAAGATCACCTTAGATCGGCCTCGCTACATGCGCTGAATACAGGAAAAGGGCTAACAATTCTCCTATAACCTGATAGGCTGCTTGCAGTGTCTTTGGCTGGATTCAACCGCTCTAGCTACCGTACGAAGTACTTTATGGTAGAAAGGGTGCAGCGCATCTACTCTCTAGCGCTTGACCAAATTGCTATCGATTAAGTTGGCAGGCAAGATTGAAGGCAGCGGAAGACGAACGCTTTTGTTTGCAACAAGACAGCGGCAGCGACGAATACCACAACTACCGATCGATATCCAATCGAATCTCGAGGCTTCGTCCACATTTCGAATCTCCCCGCCGAGTCCTCGAACCTCACATTGACCCCTTTACTATTGGTTACAAGGGGGATCTTTCGATACCTCCATCCCCAATACCCAAATAGACTCGCCACGACTCATTAGAACTATTGACCGCCAAAAGCCAAAGAAAGAAAGAACAAAAGGGACTCTCGCAGACATATTTTTCTAACCAGGCTGACGGGCCGCACAAGCTCACAAGCAATACCAGGCGCAGATGATATATAAGGCAGCCCGGATTTTACTAACTGGCGTTAGCCACCTACACTTGCCTATAATTAGGTATCGGGAGATATAAAGTACATGCATGATTCATCCAACCGGGACCTACCGTAATCATCAATACGAAAACGCGCACGATTTACTTATTATTGGACTCGCCAGCCGTGTCTTCTTTCGCCCAGCCAGTCGACAGCGCTCAGCCGTATTTAGGGAGTCTATCAGTTCCTCGGTCAGTTGTGTGTGTCATTCGCTGCCGGGTCGTCACCGGGGTCTTCCACTACACACCGATTACTCCCTCTGCGCCTCAAGCCTCTAAGCCACCTACCTCATTGGTCCGTCTATGTACAAACAGACCTAGAGGTAACTGCAAGCCTGCGATAGTCACAGTTGTACCTATACAACATACATGTATGTATCTTTCATCCTTACTAGGTAATCTGCCTGGCTTCAACGCACATGGCGCATACCGCCTTTCCCACATTCTCATTCTTGGATGTGTTTCCGCCTCAAGTCGGCACTATTCTCAGAGCTCGCCATTCTGACACTTGTTTGTCTTCTCTCTCACCAGCCTTCCGCCAACAACAGTCGAGCTTCCGCATCTTTCTTCGCGATTTTGCCCCATCGTCGGTCGGGCGCATCCGTTCGACCAGATCCCGCCGAGTACCATAACTCACTCAAGTACATAAGATTACTACATCTCCTCCGACTCAGCCACCTGCATCAGCGCGACGACGGCACGAAGGAAAAAGAAAGAACACGGAAAGGAGAGACTCGAGAAATCTACGGAAGTCGGCCGTTACTATCCCAACATTCCGACACAGCCTACCCTACCTGCATACAGATAACTCCGAGTCTAAGACTCCATCGCATCTTGCTTACACCCCTACCACCCGACGCCTCTGTTATTGATCCCAGCAGTACTGTCCACGGAACGTATGGCTTTATGGTGCGTGGTAGATATATGAACCTCGATTCCCTAATAGAGGTACGTCTCGCATAATTACCTGCATTTTCATATTGCATCGCTTGGAGCGGGTGTAGCGACACTCTCCTTGCCTTGCTGAAACCCCCTCCCTCCTTCCCCCCCCCCGGGGTCTCCTAACTTTCCTTGGAGCGGCTGCAGCGCTGGCCAAGTTATCCCCACGTCCCACCAACCTTAGCATCCACCACCCACCATTCATCTTCTAATCCACTCTCCGCTTCACGGCCCTCTTCTCCCTTGTGCTCGATGTCGAAGTGCGGGGCTAATTCATTTCGATAGTAAAATCTGTCTAGTCTAGGTGTGGCCCTGAGTATCTCTCATCGCTAGCCGCTACCTGCGGTGTCGAGAACACCGACCAGGCTTGCTTTACAACTGCTTCCTAGGCCGATACCAGTTCACCTTTGCCTTTGGCGCTCAGTACACCGCCGCCATGGCACAGCACGCTTTTAACCAGTTCGGCCCAGTCCATAATAACAGTGGCAGCATCGATCCAAGCGATCTAGCCATGTCCGGAACATACGGATCTTCCTCTTATTCAAATAACTTCAACGGCAACAACAATACTTCCAACGGCTTCTTCGACGATGACGAGCTCCTTGACGGACTCGCCAGCCCGACCGATCCGATGCCGAATCAAGGTGGTATTCACAATCAGGGCCAAGATTTCGGAGGGATGAGCGACGTCAACATGGCTTTCCCTCAAGCCATGTACGCGTCGCATCAGAGCAACTCCGGTTTGCAGATGGGCCAGTCGCACATGAACGGCTTTTCCAACACACCCGATGGCGACCCCATCCAGAGCCCATTCATCCATAGCTTCAACCAGGCCCAGTTCCGTCAAATGCAACACCCTCAACCATTCGGGGCGTCCCTCCACTCCCCTGTCTCTTATTCAGGCTCTCCCATGGCTAATTCCGATGTGAAAAATGAAGGCGGCAAGGATCCCAACTACTTGAATGCAAACCCCCGCTCTCGCCTTTCCCAGCCTATGCAGCGCAAGACGTCTAGCAGCAGGAGTCCCCTGACCCCTACAACAACTGCGGCCATGTCCGCCATGACGATGAGCTCGCAGGATCCACCAGCGTTTGGTGCTCAGCCCATCCGGACGCCTAGTGCTCATGCGCACCATGAGAAGTCGCCCTCTGGCCAGTGGATGCAAACTCCCAACAGTCTATCCTCCTTCCCTGGCTCCGGTTTCTCCTCCCCTATGCAACACGCCATGCAGAACCCACAGATTGCGGACGTGCTGCTCAAGGGAGGTACATCAATGCCCGCGAAACTCGGCGCACCTAACGCTGTTTCGTCGCAGGAGATGAAGAGGAAGCGGCGCAGGGAATCTCACAACCTCGTCGAGCGGCGACGTAGGGACAATATCAATGAGAGGATCCAGGACTTGAGTAAACTGGTGCCGACGCATAGGCTGGAAGATGAGAAGATTCGCAAGCTTATTCAGAATGGAACACCTCTGTCTCCTAGCCTAACAGGAGTCTCCCATCCGGCTCAGGCGACTTCCGGCCTTGCCGGTCCCGGTGCAAAGCGAGCTACAGGTGCCGGGAACATCACCACTGGGCTTCCCCTCGAGGAAAAGGACAAGGGCCCCAACAAGGGTGACATCCTCAACGGCGCTGTTAGCTGGACAAGGGATCTCATGTGGATGCTGCACCTTAAGCTTCAACAACAGGAGGAGCTCATCAACACCATCGCTGACCTGGGCGGTAACGTACCTCTTGAGCTCACTGAAGATGAAAAGCGAATGCAGACGGAGTTGATGGAGGCCATGTCCAAGAATGGAGCGCATACCTTCTCCTACTCGCGTTTTGCCGGTTCCGGCCTGCGAGTCCCCCAACACACAGACTACAAGGGAGAGCCGCTAAATGGTGCCAGCAACGGGGTTGAAGCCATCGGCGCAAGTCCGGATGATGACAACTCCGCCATCGACCTTACCGGTGATCTAGGAGAGACCGGTCAGTATTGGAATGACCCCGACGATGACGGTAGTGGCCCGACGTCCGTCAACTTTAAGGAAGAAGACGAGTACGGCATGGACCTCACCGCCTGATATACTCGCTGCCTGCTGGGGTAGCCATACCTCTGTGCGCACCCGACGTAGTTCTTCGCCTACGTCCACCCCGATTAGTCTGCTGTCTTCCTTTCACCCTTTCGTTCATTCGGTTTCGGTCTCAATTAGGGGTTATCATGGATAATTTCTGGCAATTTTCTTTAAGTAACATTCGTATTGCATTTAGAGGTCGTTAGGGAGTACGCAGGCGTTCTCACTACTCGGGAGGCAGCGGCATAACTTGCTCGGACATGGACAGGTTAGGGATTCTCACAGGTGGGATGCAGAGCCTTGTTTTTCTTTTGCGTCTTCTTTCTTTCCCTTGGTCTTGTTCTGATGATACCTGGCGAATATGGAGTTAGGGATACCACGTTAGCATTGCTTGCATTTCTTGCATGATTGATATCATGTATATGGCCACATGCATCACCGGACATTAGAATTTCATACAGCAACGTTCACCTGAGCTAAGGCTTTGCAGTCTACATACGTGTCCGTATTACAATAATAGTATGAGAGTTTACGTACACGGTTTTGCATGGTATAATGAAATGGCGATTGTACGGACGTGTCAAGCTACACTAGCCAGCAGCATGATCGGTGCCTTACCAGTGTCTAACACAGAGGAGATATTCACTCATAGCTGTCAACAGATTCCAGGCTTCTTTGCGCTTCATGTCCTCTTGCAGTGCAATGCGCTCCAAGGCCGACCGGCCGTTAAAATATTTCCAGAAGACGGGCCATGCCTTCTGGACCTTGGGGTCCTTGAAACGTCGTCCGATTGCCGAAAGGTACAGCGAGTCGTTGCCCGTGGCCTTCTTGGAGTCGACAATGATGTAGGGGGCGAGGTTGGCCAGGTGCGCCGCATCGTTCAGGGAAGGGTGGTCCGTCGCGATGGGTATCTGCTTCCTAGCATGGGCGGCGGCCTTCTCGGCAGCCTCGCGGTTGGCCTTGTCGGCTATGCGCTCGAGCCGGGCCTTCTCGGCCACCTGCTCCCCGATGGTGGTGTGCTGACTTTCGCTTAGTGGCGAAGAGCGGTCGTCGGAGGACGACTCGCCCGGAGAAGGCGACGTTGCCCGTCGCCGGCCGCCGCCTTCGTCGGAAGCAGTGGTGGGGAGAACAGTGGAGGAGGCGAAGGGGGAGACTGAAGCCTCATGCGCGACCCTCAGTTCGTCAGCTTCGAGCTGGTACTCGACTTCGTACAGGATCTCTGGCCAGACGACCACGTACGCAAACGTGCACAGCTGTGTCACCCAGCCGCCGCGCATCAGCCATGCCAGCATTGACAGGTACGTCGGGCGGTGGTTCTTGCTTGGCGAGTGCCACTTGTACGGACGCGGCGCCATCGACAGGTCGGCAAGGAAGTTGGGCAAGTGCGGCGCCAGCGGGAAAGCTTTGGCCCAGGTTTGACTCGCCCTGGGCAGGTCGTCGGTGTTGCAGTTGGGCGACATGATGTACACATCTCGCGCATGGAGGGGCGGGATGGCGATAGCACGGCGCCAGAAGATGAAATGATGTGCGTATTTACGCACTTGTGCTGGCGACAGGGCATTGCCGTGACCGATCTGGTGAAATCTATAGTGGCAGTCAGTGCGCAGCGGCCAATCAGGCACAGAGCTGGGGGCTACATCGACTTACGAAAGTGTCGGCTTTGATAGGCGCACGAACTCGACCATTGCCGCGGTCGTGTCATCGCTGTCGGCCTGGAGTTCGGCGATGATCTTCTTCTCGTCGTTCACCAAGAGCAACGCGAAGTTCTTGTCCAGAAAGCCAGGATCGTCCATGTTGTCTTCGGCTACGAAACTATTTGCAGTTGTGATCCAAAGTCCCCTTGATCCGGCGTCGTCGTCCGCCGGCAGATCCGTCAGACAAAACGGCGCAGGTATCTGAACCGAGTGAGTCACAGCCCCTTCGGTCGTTTCTAGCTGCAATGATGCTATTCTGTTTTGTGAGACGGCTTCGTAGATGTCCTGCATAGAAGCCGCCAGCGAAGATGTCTCGAGGATATCTCTCCACAGTACGCTCATCTTGGTCCCTATACCGCCCTGTTCGTCAGCGGAAGTTCGACGTGGATAATTGACTAAGCGCAGCGCCTCGACGGTGCTGAGCACAACGCACTTGCTTCGCGGCCTTTGTCCTTCAAAGCCAGTATGCGCTTAGACTCCTTCCAGATAAAGTCACATCTCTGTTGGCTGTATTTGTAGGCTTTGTTGACCTTCTTGATGATGTGGAAGTAGAGAGTGTCGATGAGTTCTCTGGCTTCGTGTTTCTTCGGGTGCAGGATGAAAACGAGATTAAACATGGTCATGCCACTCTTTTTATCCTCAGCCTCGTCTGCCGGGTTGACACTGGTTGCATCATCTCCCATATCTCTAGCTTCGATTTGCGCCGTATCCTGTTGAGGCGCAGGGTAGTAGTCACTCCTGCTTGCCGCGTCCCCGTTTTCAGACGGCTTCGCTTGCTGATATTTTGGCTTCTTCTTCTTCTTCTTCTTCCTCCTCCACATTCCGTTCTCGGGCACAAAGACCGGGTAGGATGCACACAGGAGCTGGTCCAGAGAAACTTGGAAGCGTTTCTTGTGGAAGGACCGCGCAGGAGTCAGGAGGCTCTCAAGGTCCCTGGTAGGGAAGCCAGCGACATGGTCCCAAGGTACAATATGCGATCCACCCTCCGTTTCGAGATGATCATCGTGATTCCAGTTTTGAAAGTCAGTCGAGTCGCGAAAGGCTCCTGGCTGTGCTTCAAATGCAGGGTCGTACATTTTATTAAGGACCACGTCCTCATTGGCGACCTCGCCGTTAGCATTACCATCATCGCTGTCACTGTCGTCGTCGTCTTCGTCATCATCACCACCTTCACTACCGCTAGGACCACCGGCGCCATTCTCATCGTCTGGCCTATCCGTGCTTTTCGCACCCTGGGGCGGGTTGTTGGTCGGGAGTATCTGAGGAGGATAATGGAAAACAAATTGTGGGCCATCCCGCGATCTATTGACGACCAGGGCCACACCGAGGAAGTTGGAGGTGCTGGGAAGTACCGGTGAATCCATTGATTCGCGAATAAATAACCCAACTTGAACCCAGAAAATTAGGTACGGTTATGGATTTCCTTAAGATACTAATTGTCCAAGTAACTTCTTAATAGGAAACCTCCAACGCCGTGCATGTTACGTATTAGAAAATATTAAATTTCGCATTCGGTCTAAGGTTAACCTTATTGGTATTCGACTAGCCCAAATAGGGCGCAGCACAGGGATCACGGCGACAAAATCCCAATTTTAATAGGGCTACCCCATTATATGTACATTGTAGCTGCTAAATGCAATTAGGCCGTAAGTCTGGCATGTATATATAAATTTTTTATTAACGTATATGTAACCAAACTTTTATTCTTATATAACTTTAAATAAATAAATTTATTAATATTTATATATATATATATATTATATTATAAAATTAATTAAATATTAATTTTTCTTTTATTAAACCGGTTAAAATAATAATTTTATTATTTATTTTTAGCTGTCGATCGTCTTGGCCCGTCCAGTGACTTTATGAGGGCTTTGGATTATGAATAAGACGATTTCTTGGTAAATCCTCTCGTTACGGATTACCGGTATGGTATAGTTAGAATGGCGCGGCATGTTCAGCTGTCTTAATAAAGCTGTGGGAATGATCAAGCCGTAAAACTGGCAAGGGCTCGCACAGCCTTTTATGCGCACTTAAGGTTCACCCTTAAGGTTTATTCTTAAAGTTTATCCTTAAGGTTTATTCTTAAGATTTATCCTTAAGGTTTATTCTTAAGGTTTATTCTTAAGGTTTATTATCTGGTATAAGGTTTATCAAAATCGAAGCTTATCGGCAACCACGCATATAAGCCTCCCAAGCCGACATCAGTTAAGAAATTACGTATTTACGGAAGCCCAGCAGTCTGCTTCAAAATAAGGTTCTGCTTTAAAGTAAGGTTTTATAGGATTAAGGTATATAATTTATCTTAACCGTAAAAATTATTAATCAGTTATCGTATTCGAAAATATTAGGTATAATATTTAACGTATGAATTATATATATAATAATTTTTTGTATATTTAGTTCAGCCTGGAAAATAAGGTTTGAACTTATATCAACCTTGCATTATTTATTTTTAATATTTATTTAATGAAGTAAAATATATAAGGTCGTATAAATTTATATAAGGTTATATAAGTTAAGTAAAACCATTATAAATTATATTATATTAAATAAATTAAAACTATTTATATTTAAAAATACTTTTTATAAAATTAAATACGTTTAATAAGTTTTAAATCGATATATATAACCTTAAATAACTAAAAACGTATTTAATATATTACGTTATATTAAAAATTTATAAATAAAAAACTAAGTCGAAAATTATTATATAAATAAAAAATTATATAAGGCAGTATAAAGCTATATAAAGGATTAATAAAACCTTATAAACCTTATAAACCTTAATTAACCTTTTAAAATATTATAATAAGATTTATAACCTTATTATAATTAAAATTAAGCTTAAACGTACTTAATAAAAATGTATCGAAATTATATATATATTGCGTATAAAAATTAATAAACTTTATATAAATTTTAAAAAATTATATAAACCGGAATTAATTAATATAAACCCGTATAACGAAAAACTGTTTAAATCTTATTATTTTTTCGGTACGGAAATATTAAAAAAAACCTTATTAATATCATTAATTATCGTTAAGGTTTATTCTTAAGGTTTATTTAAAAGGTTTATCCTTAAGGTTTATTCTTAAGGTTTACTGCAGCCAGCTGGCATAAGGTTCATCAGAGTCGAAGCTTATCGGCAACCACGCATCAGTCTGCTTCAAAGTGAGGTTTTATAGAATTAAGGTATATAATCTATCTTAACCGTAAAAACCATTAATTAGTTATCGTGTTCGAAGATATTAAGTATAGTATTTATCGTATGGATTATATATGTAATAATTTTTTATATATTTAGCTTAGCCTGGAAAATAAAGCTTGAACTTATATTAACCTTATATTAATATTATTAATATTTTTTATAAACTTAAAGCTATAAGTTTTATATTAATAATAAAAATCCGCTTTTTGTTAAATTTAATATATATATAATTAATTTTATATAAATTTATACGGACTTATATTACTTAATATAAACGAAAACGAAATTAAAACCGATAATATATAATTAATTTTTACTTAAAAAATACTTAACAAGATTATTACGTATTAATTTAAATAGATTATTAATTTATATAAAGCTAAACTTAATAATAAAAAGGATTTAACGTTCTTTCTGCCTTCTGCTAAAAAGCACTGCCGAATATAAGGGCTAAATAAGCTTAAAAAGAATTATACAGGCTTTTACAAGGTCGCTGTTAAGGATTATATAGAATGTTCAGGGGCTATAGCCTTAGCTGCTCCATATATGTAGCTAGCGCACTCGCCGGGGCCTTAACAGGCCTATATATAGCTAGACAGCCTACCTACTTCCGTACTTTCTCTTTATTCTACGTCTTTATTAATATATCTCATTTTAACCCTTAATAATAATGCCCATTATCCGGGTCGGCAAACCAGTCGTCGTCAGGGATACGGGCCCTGGGGTCTAAAGGTCCTGCCATATACAACACCCCTTTTCTTTTCTTGTCGAGAATTGCAATACCGTCGATATAATTCGTCGTCGAGGGGAAAGATAGCAGCAAAAATAACTATTACAACAAATATTACAAATACAGAAATACCTTTTCGTCGAAAAATAAGCTTTTTTGCCATATTTATTTAAATACATATATGCCGATATTAACGTTAAAGCTAACATTATACTTACTAATTTTAATAACGTTACTAACGTTACTAACGTTATTAGTTATACCGTTAAAGCCAGCACCAGCTGCCAGCTTCAACGACTATAACGCTACCGTTAAAACCAGCACTATATTTGCCAGCTTCGACAACCATAACGTTATTAATATCGTTAACATTAATTATACCATCGAAACTAATATTATATTTACCAATTTCGATAATTATAATATTAATTAATAACCCTTTTCTTACTGTTTTATCTGAATTATTTAAAAAAGTTTATTAATAACCGTATTATTAACTTTAATCGTTAATGCCTACTATAATTAAATCGATAGCTAAATTGCCGATATTTATTACAGCCAAGTTAATGTTATAATACAGGAACAGGGGTTCCTGTCTTAGAGAAACCGGCCTCCGGAACCTGGTATGGGCTTTTTACGGCTGATCTTCGGGCAAGGAAAGCTTGGTTTCTCCCGCGCCAAGATATAGTAATCTGGTAGATCTGGTAGATCTGGAACCAGATCTTATGGATTTTATAAATTTACGATATATTTATTAAATCTAGATAAATATATAACGGACGTCCCAATGGCTCAGTGGTCTCGAGCCTGGGTGTCCTTTTTTCGCGCGCTTGCTGCAGGCTTGGGGAACCTCAGCTTGCGACAGGACGGCTGGTTCGAATCCAGCTTGGGACAACGTG
>QJNX01000477.1:0-32812 GCA_004155925.1 Monosporascus sp. MG133 | reverse complement strand
GGGGGTAAGCATCCTTCGGCCCAGAAAGACACTCTATAATATCTCAGGAGACAAATATCAGTCTCATGATGGCCAAGACGCAGGTCGGAGCCAGCGCAAAGAAGGTGTACATCCTCGGGAGAAGGAAAGCACTGCTGGAGAGCGCGGCAGCCGCGCACAGCAGCCTCAACCCACTCGAATGCGGCGTCGAAGGGGTCGTTCCAGGCGGCCTTTGGAAGCCATCGCGAGCGACGCGGGCTAGTCCAACCTCCTGATCACCGACTCGGGCGTCGTGGAGCCGGCCAAGCCGTACGACTCGAGCCTCTCCATCCGCAACCTGTGCCGGAAGCTCTTCGACGACGTGGCGATGGCCGATTTTCACGCAAGCGTTCGACGCTAACGTAGGGGCGAGTACTTCACGATTCTGGCGTTCCTCGAGCTGCTCAACGCCGGCAACAAGAACGCACTTAAGGGGGGCTTTGGTGCACTCAACGAAGAGAGCAGCGACGTCCTCCTGATTCCGAGCCAGGTCATCTTCGCGAGTAGCGTCTCGTCCTACAGCCGCCACATAAGCTCGCCGCCGGCGTACACGGACAGCAAGGCTGCCATCGCTCACATGGCAAAGGATGCGAGCACCCAACTCGCGAAGTATGAACTTAGAGTGAACATTGTGGCACCGGCAAGTAAGCGTAGCCACCCTTTATCTAGTATCTAAAGCATGTGAGAATAACATTCTGCAGTATTCCCATCCGACCCGGCCCAGGAACCGAGGTCAACGAGAGATCCTAGCAGGGAGAGCTATGATCATCCGCGCTTCATCTCTTCGAGACAATTTGGTAGTGACGCAGTAATGGTGGCAGCTTACTATGCCTGGTCGAGCGGCAGCATACTGTAATGGGCTTATTCTCGCGGTTGACGGAGGGAGGCTGTCGATGATTCCGTCCAAGTACTAAGTGTTATCAAGGAAACCTTCCGTAACTAGGATGAGCAGTAAAGGAGATTTAAAATCAAAGCCGGATACATCTGTCGACATCCCACGAGAAGCGAAAAATTCACAAACCGGCAGGGCAAAGAGTTGATCCTCCCCGGGATGTAACGCCAAACTGCCAACGTGGCCTGGGAAGCCGATGACCCCCGCTCGTACAGACAGCACACCCATCTTAGTGCAAATGAAATATTGGACAGCCGCATGCCGTGTCAATGGCCTTTGAAGACAGAATGCCACCAAGTTACACTGCCGAGATGCAGATCGCCTTACCAACAGGTAGCACATCACAGTCGAGGCCCGGATTCTTTTGTAAGAGGTGATCGACGGATGTATGGATCATCTCAGCAATGCCCCAGCATGTGTCGCCAGGCTGGATATCGTAACGGCTGGTCCCGTCGCGGCAAACGATCGATTCCGTCCCGCTGGACATGCCCCCAATGAACCAGAAGACAAAGAGTAGAAACAAGCCGACGAGCACAAGGAAATTGAGTAGAGGCATCATCTCGTGCCTCCACGACGGCTTTGAGCCAGCGTCATCCGAGAAAGCCATCGGCTCTAGAGCTTCAAGGTCGTGATCATTGTCGTCAAGGGTCGGCGCGGGAGGCGGTCCCGAAACACGGGTGAGTTGACCGTACTGGGAGCCAGGTGGGCCTTCCCATATACTGCCGTCGGTATCTCGGTACGAATAAGTCTGAGTGTCGGCATCGTAGCCGATGCGCTCCATGCCAGAAGGCAGACGCTCCTCATCGCTGTCATATTGCGACCAGCGACCCATTGGAACTTTAGAGTAAGTAACGGCTGGATAGAGCAGGGGTAGTCGGTATTTAGCGTGCTTGGTTGGCGCTAGCCGCTGACGGTGGATTTCTGCTAGTATCTGGAGCGTTGAAAGGCTGGGTATAGAGAGGAGTCTACGAGATGCAGGCACCCTTTGAAGACATTGGCAATATGAAGAGAGTTTCGAGGCAATGGTTGAAGTCGTTCGATGACGAAGGTAGAGAGAATATGAGTTGGTGTAGGGCTTGAGGTGGCTTAGACCAGGCTACAGTAAGATGAACGTGCGGGGCAGCGCCCATTGATTACTTAAGTGACGTAGAGACATTTCGTGCACAAGCCACAATACAGTACGCACAATGGCTCGTGGCTTGCAATTGAATGTATCAATTTCAAAGCGTACCATGCTATGCTGGAAATGATCGAATTACACTACACATTGCCTCGTTGGAAACAAGAAACAAACCACACAGGATAAGGTGATAGATAAGGAGATAACTAAGTTAAAGTCGCTGCCGCTTCAGACCAGCGTAGTAGACGCCGCTTAGGCGCTTATTTACAATGTATTCCCTACCAATCACAGCACTCGCTAAATGTCAATTGAGCCGCCCAAGCCCCAATAGGGGAGCGTCCTTGGCCAATGAACCCCTTTGTCCTAGCCTTTCATGTGACGACTCTTCAACGCAATCCACCGAAGGGACCACCTTTGAGTTGGGGAGCTTGATCTGGGGTTCCAGAATTAGATGCTTTTGTTTCAACGTCAAGAGACAAAGACCCGTCATTCATAGTCCGAATTATGCGGCGCCAACTGTGGAATCACGAGTTGGCATTCCTTGTCCTTATGATTCAAGTATTTCAAACGACTCACCCCGCCGGCTACACGCTCATAATGGGCAGTTCAATACCTATTCATTCAATAGCGACAATAATCTACTTAGCATCACATTTCACTTCTCGAGACTCTCTTTTAAAATTAGTCTGATTCTTCTTTTATCAATACCCTTCCTTCACTTAGACAGCAGGAGTCTGGTACTCGCAAAACAACAGAAAAAAACACAACATACCACTACGTAAACCGTCACAGCCACAATGCATGGAGCAGGTTCTCCCCAGAACGATGCCGGCTCTGGATCCGGCTTCGCGAAAGTAGGAGTGGACTTCGCGAAGGCGGCAGCCAAGAAAAAGGCCAAGGACGCCGGTCTGAAAGCGATCACGGCCCCGATCAGGGCGTGGCAGCTCTGGCTCCGCCTGGGGGGCCGGGCGGTCCAGCTGGTCTTCGCCATCGTCGTCTGCGCCTTTTACGGCAACCGCGTCCGGCGGGACAGCAGCGAGGGCAACGGGCAGCACGCCGCGTGGGTCTTCGCGCTGTTCGTCGGCGGCGTCTCCTGCGCCACCGCCGTCGTCTACGCCCTCTGCAACTTCGCCGCCTTCTTCACCGTGCCGCTGCGGACGCACGCCGTCTTCGCCTGGGACCTGCTGCTCTCCATCTTCTGGCTCATCGTCTTCGGAATCTTCGCCACCATCTTCCTGAGCCTCGACGAGGCCGAGGAGGCCACGTACGAGGGCGCCCGCGTCGGCCCCATGAAGGTCGCCGTCTGGCTTGACCTCCTCAACGCCTTCCTTTGGCTGCTGACCGGCGTCTACGGCTTCATCTACGGCTACACTAAGGAGAAGGGCCTGGGTTTCTGCCGCTTCTGGGAGAAGAAGGCCACCGACAAGGTGAGCGACGTCGAGGCCAACATCCACGGCAAGGTCAACGACAGATTCGGCGCCACCCTCGATGGTTACAGCGAGAAGGTCAACAGCAATCCCGTCGGCAAGGCTGTCAGCGGCAAGGTCGAAGCGGCAATCAAGAGCAAGGTTAGCGCTAAGATTGCAACGATGATATAGGAGCACTCCATCGCCCAAGGGAGATCTTTCCCTCCCACGCGAACCCCGATGCTCTTGGATATTAGGCTCGCCGGCGTCGGTCGTATATAGGATTAGAGGCATTTAGTGGCGTTCTGGGCTATTTTGTAATCAGTTACAGAGATCACTCTATCTTTGGGGCCAAGATGTCCATGGGTTAGGGTCTCGAACAAATGTCTTTTGGTTCATACAAGTAGCGATACGGTCTGTGCATTCGATGCCAAGTTTAGCGATGTATGCTTCGTATAAGCAAATACAGTATCGACTATGCGAGATCGATAATTACTGTCATTTCGATCACACCTACAGCGGATGCCTGCCGTCTCCCGTTCGAGGCATTTTGCCAAAGAGTGGTCCACTTGAGTTGTAATGTGCGATTCAGAATACTGAACCCTCACGTGATCTCTGTTGAGGGGTGCTTTTTGTCTGGCTAACTGAAGCAGCTGTCAGGCAATTCTGTTGCCTGTTAGCTCCCTCACCTCTCTGCCGTCTTTCCCATAGACATTTGCCTTCGCCATGGGACACCTTCCTTAAGTGTCCGGATGCAGGCCCATCCGTCCCAGCCCGAGTTCACCGACAATGACTCGCCTAGTCTGCATGGCAAGACATACATTGTGGCTGGGTCGAACGCTGGCGCTGGCAAGGAATCAGCACGAATTCTCTAGTCCAAATGTGCCAAGGTCTATGCTGCGGCGAGGTCAGAGTAAAGAGGTTTGGCCGCCATCAATGAGATCCAGGGGACTGCCCCTTCCAGCAATGGGCAGCTTATCTTCCGTGCGTCGCCGGCTCGACCGTGTCGTGCTTGAACTTTGGGGAACGCTGTTTGTCTGGTCGTAGCCGCCGTAACTACCATCACTGTAAGCGTCGTCTCGATCTCGATATGAAGTTTGCTTGCGATCACGGGGACTACTACCTTCATAAGCATCATCTTGATAATACGTTGACCGTCTGTGGTCGGGTCTATCACTTCTTTCGCGTTGACTTGTGGTAGTTCCACGTGGTCCCAAAGGCAGGTCCATCGTTGCCCCGTAGCTTAAGATTTGGGCATAGGGGTCACTGCTTTATAGTCATTCTGATACTGAGAATGGTCATTGTATGGTCTGGGTGAGGTTGAGCTGCGGTATGGGACCTGTGGCATCTTGACGACGACTTCTCGTCCTTCTTTGTAGAAGAAGATCTTTGGAACAAAGGCATTGTGATCGATATGATTAGGCCTTATTATCGGTATGGATACACTTGTCTCGTATTTTACCTACGTAAAGTTGCTTCGTCGTGTTTACAATGGTGCTGTATGGAGGTAAAGGAGCCTCTATCAAGGTAGATGGTGGAGGTACTTATATATATACCTCCCGAACAAGCACAAAGTAGTTGTGTGATGATGCTAAAACATACATTATATTGTAACTATTCGTCGGTTAAGTACCTGACACTATTGTTGATATCTGTCTTGTAGGGATAATAGTCTCTGAATAGGTTCAAACGCATACCTGTAACTCAACATATTCGTTGGCCCAGATCATGGTGATCGAGGATTCGACGTGGTGACACGCGTATTGGTAGTAGAAAGAACCACCGCATACTTATGTACATAAATTTCATTTCGCTTTACCACCTAATGCCTAGTCCGGGAGCTATCATCTAGCAGAAGCAAGATCTGTTGCGGCGATTTTACGAATATGACCACCCATAAACGCAGGCGTTCAGGCTTCCGCCGTAGCCACAGCAGCAGGACGTTGGCCGGAGCTGAAACGGGTGACTCTACATACCCGAACGAGAGGAGCTCGTCATATTGGCTTATCATATCACTTGGCACAGAGTATTCACTCTGAACATGGAGGCACCCAACTCCTGGACCATTCATTAGGTATATTCACTAGGAAACTTTCGGCCAATACGCCGGGGTCTCAAGGCAAATTTGCAGTCTGTCTCAGTGGCCATTGCATAGGCCTCATTCGACATATCCCCGAAGCAGGATCCGGCAAATTTAATCTGCGATGCTTGGTTAGCACCCAGCTGCTCAAAGATCTAATCTAATCCCTTCTAGGTTTCGTAACTGAATGTCGGGATATAACAAGGATTTCCAAGCATAGAAGCTCGAAGGAGTCTCCCTCCCTCATCGGGTTATCGTGGGATTCAATTCTCCAGTTGGCATGTGCATTAACCGTCATTACCTCTCTCTGTGTCACGGTTTCTCATACGGCGCATCCAGTGCGCAGATATGCTTTTTGTGGACATCCGGCGCGAGATCCCCCGACACATGCCCTAGAATATGTCCCCCCGGTATGGACCGAAACAGAATCGCCTGGCTACGACACACATTAGGTCAACCGAGCGCAGAAAGGCGGCTTTGCGGGTTACGCGAGGCGAGGTGTGGCGCTCCCGCAAGATGTAGCGGAAAGCACTGAATGGCTCGAGAAAGGCAGGCCATTGCCAGGGACATGAGACGGAGAGGTCAACACGTGCCATTCGTTGAATATCGGGAGCGCCAGCAGACTTCGACTCAGTGGACCTAAGGCCCGCACAGGCAACCCATTCTAAGCAGATCATGCGATGCCTGATATGCCCGAACGGCCATAGATTCCGAGGAACGGGGCTTCATGCGACACGGGATGGATGTTGGGGCACACTAATATGTGAGCTCTGGGACCGGTTGACCTCGGAGCGTAAGGCCTTCATCTCGACGTGTTCTTGGACGAGGTCGAATTCGATGTCGCTGCCGACCTGCGTCGCACTAGGGCCCCCACCGAGCTCCATGCTTCTGGTCGCAGTGTGGGACTGATCAAAGCTGCTGCTATTCTTTCCAGATCCGGTGAACCGCCCAGCGTCTGTCTTCTTCATTCTCGTGCGCCGCCGCCAAAGGAGAAAGCACGCCAGGGCCACCAGGGCGGCGACGGCGACTCCCGCGATGATCCACGCGATAGGTGTCTTCGTTCTGTCATGGTCTGGCTCGCCGTCGTCTCGATCGGACTCCGACTCTAACGTGGGGGTTGCCGTGGCACCCGGTGTTATCAGTCCGGACGTCGGTGCTATGCCCATCACGGCTTGCAGTGACCGGGCGTCAGACTCGGCAAGCAGCGACGTGTCGCGATCATGCCAGATCATGAAGAGGGGCGTCGCGACGACGGTAACCTGGGTTGTAATAGTAACATGGGTCAAGCCGCCGTTCTCGAGCAGCATCGTCGCCACGATACTCGGATTGGGCACCTCAGTATAGAAACAGGCGTCCTGTGAGCCGGCAAGGGACGACAAGGTGGAAGACCTAGTTGTTGCTGTTAGTTCAGACAAAGAGGGAAGGGGGGAAGACAGAGAGAAAACTGCAAGCCAGCGTCGCAGTGCGAGGACTACCAATCAATCGATCGGTAGATACATAGACAAATAGACCACGTAGAACCTTAGGATCGTAAGGCAAGAGAGACGTAACGGAAACGGATTTGAGAGTATTACTCACGACCCACAGCAGGCACCGACGTAGAAGTCATCCTCGTCCCAGCGATACCGTGTGGCGCGCTTGAACTCGGAGGACGAGGGGCACACGCCCGCCGAATATGTGCCGCCGGTGGCATTGTAGGGCTGGCATAGCGACCAGCGCGGGTTGTGGGCGGCGTCGCTGAAGACGTGCGCCGACGACTCTTGGTCGTAGTACCAGTCGGCGGCGCAGGCGGCCGGCGCCGCGAACCGCGTCACGAGCGCCGGCGCGTCCGTCATCGCGGCGTAGCCGGCCGCCGCCGCCTCCGGGCCGTCTGCAACAGCGTAAGTCATGGTCGCCACCGGCGGCGTCTTGTAGCGGTCGTGGCCATCGTCGTAGTCGTCTTGGTGGCTCTCCATGGTGTTGTCGCGTCGTGGCGGAAGGGACAAGACGGAAGAAAGAGCGGCTGTCGGCGCACGATCTGCATCGGCCGGTGCAGAGTGGTTTCCGTGTATCTGTCTGCCTGGGAGGTCCTTATTGGTGTTAGGTATGGATCACCATTCCTCTCTACACCCGCCAAGACATCGTATATCTTACCGTCAGACTTTGCCGGGTCGACTACTCTTTTGAGGTTGTCGCCGGAATCCTAACGCGCTTGCTGCAAGAATCCGTTATGACGGTGCATTGGGTGTATAATAGGAATAGCCTACCGGCATTACGGGATTTGCACCCGCTTAGTATGATATTATTCGTATTCGTGGGCAGGATGGAAGACCCAGACTCTCGCGCTTAGTTTTGGGGGACAGGCACCACCCCAGTCGGTACAAGCTGCACAGCCCAGCGCACTACTGCAGGGGCTCAGGGGGATGACGCCACATAGCTGGCTCCCTTGTATATAGGTAAGGTCGGTATGGCTACGCAGGTGTCACTACTTACGAATTAGAGAAGAGGCGTCATCGAGCACAAGAAGACGGGTTGAAGTCCTTAATGAAGTTGGTATGGCCTCTTCCCGCCACCACTCTCGGTCTCCGGTCCCACCAAATCTCCGCGCTCTCCTTCCCGAGCAGATCTTCTAGGAGGCGCCCAACGTCGCCTGGCACCCCCGCCCCCGGGCCGTGCTACAACGTCAGACACTCCTGTGCCAACGCCTTCCTGGCGCGTATCTTCCAGACCCCGAGAAAATCACCGCCGCTCTCGACAGTTCCTGGTTCCAGATATCGTACAACACAATCTCAAGCGAAACAGTGAGTCGTATGTTTACAGCCGGTTTCCATAGTGGCTACATGATTATAGCCCTGAACATAGTGCAGACCCTCTCCAGATCTGTGCTTAATGTGCATGGTGAACATAATGGAAGGTACCGGACGCTACGTATTATTTTAATGTGATCTGTGTCAGAGCATACCGTGGCGGCGCCTCACTAATGGGTCGTAGAAACGAGTCCTGAAACAAATCATAGAAATTGAATCTATGGGGTATCTTGACAATAAACCAGAGCATATCGAACCGTGAATCCTGCATATCCCACAAATTCCACAAATCCCGCAAATCTCGCGATTCTGTAATCCACCTGGCTAGCATCCGGACAAGGTAAGTTGCCCACATTTCTCCACTCCGGCTTGAACGAGTAAGCCATACGTAGCGCCATCTCGCTCATCGGGTGGCACTGCCAGAATGTGGTATTGCTGATGTCCACCTTGACACTGAGGCGAGTCATCATCCTGCTGCGCCGCGAGATGCTGACCTTAGGCATCTTTCCATCGGGCTACGAAGCCTGCGAATCGAAGACAAGCGCGGCAAGTCGGGCTGGAGGTGATCTCCCAATGGTTGAAGGTGCCTTCACTGTTCTTAGCCGCGAGGCGCTTCTGGGCCTTTACGTATGCCTGCAAGACAAAGTCTGGCGCCTTTGCGGCACCCGAGTAGTTAAGCTCGTCGAAGACTTCACGAACGACCTCAATTTCATTCTCCATTAGGCGAATCGCCTCTTCAGCTTCGACATCCTTGTAGACAGCATGCGGGACGCTAGGGCCTAAGATCGTGTCCGCCAAGATTCGGCGGGAAAGGATGGCCCTACCAATTTCAACATTCCCCAAGTTGGCCTTGGCGGCCGCTTCGAATAGTTCTTGCATCTGTTCATGCATTGTGGAGAGCTTTCCCTCACGGCTCACGACAAATTCCTGAAGCTTCGTAATGGCAGATTCGTTGGGGGTTCGCACAGGATTGTCGACGTTAACGTCAATCGGAGCGGAGCCGAACTCTGTTAAGTAGTCCCGCAGGACATCCGTAAACGTGCTTCGGGCTGAAGCGTCGTGACTCGTGAGGTATGGTGTATCCGCCTTAGACTTCGGTAGGTCCAGGACGGACCGACCCTTGGATCTGAACCACGCGTACTGGTAAGCCTCGAAGAGCGCCTTGTGATGCTGGATGAGAACATAGATTCGATCTGCGAGAGTCTTTAGATGCTGATTCATGAAGCGAAGTACGCCTGAAGTCTGTTATGAATTAGCCCGATGCGATCTCCGATTGAATTTAGCAAGGTTCTTTACATAGCCTGAAATGGTCGCAGTTCTCAGTCCATTCGTGTCCGAGTCGATTTCGACGACTTTCAGGAGCGGGTTGAGAAACTCTTTCTCCACAGCCATGTGAGCGACCGGGACTACCTCATCCCAAAGAGACTGAATCTCCTGGATGATCGCTCTTCGCTCCTCTTCGATTGCTCGAGCAAGGGAAGCATCGGCAGGGTTAGCCCTCCCAGTGGAGCATGCCTCAGCATAGATCGTGTCTAAACTCATGCGACATTTCTGAAAGAGAGACCATACGACCCTGCGATCTGGTAAGTTAGAGTGCATCAGAACTATTGATGATATGACTTAACTCGCTGGCACAGCACCGGGCATCGGAAAGGAGCGCCTTGTTGTTAGCTGTGTCGGGATTCAATTCCCAGCCCAGGGCTTGAAGCTTTGTGAGGATATGGTCATGGGGACTAGCTGTATCAGTGAATGCCTGGCGCGCTCGACGGCAGGCGCGATGAATGTTAAGATGGGCATTGGCGTTAAGCTTGGGGTCATTAGATGCCAAATGAACTATGTCTTCATTGCTGCTGATACTGAGGCAACGCTTGAATTTCTCTTCGAGACTCTTAAGCTGGATCACGTTGTCAGTTATGCATGGCGAAGACGTGCCAACTCAGGGCACGGGCACGGCTAAGGCATGGCCAAATACCTCGTTATCCATGTTAGAGCATTCGGTATCCAGGGCTACAGCCTTTGAGTTCGAGAGGGCCTGGCGAGTTTCTTGCAGGGTAGAGAACTTGTCAATACTAGCAAGGATGCGAGAGGTATATGTGCGGAAAGCGGCGACGTTCTTGCTTCTCTCGCCATTGTAGTCGATCAAGGGGGCAAGGGCGTCCTTAGTAGCGTTCCTTCCATCATCGCTAACAATCGTCTCAAGCTGCATCGACGCTTCCTTCAAAGACTCTTGGCCTCTTGCCGGATCATTATCCAGCCCCAGCTTTCTAGTGCTGAAATAGAGTGTGAATTGTGGTTAGCCGGAGCGATCATAAAGACCGGGATTGGACATAAGAAACCAAACCCCTTAAGCCAGGTATGGTATCATTTCGTAGCAATGATCATAGTATACGACGACAATAGGGGGAGTGACGATGTCGATAGCAACAAGGAAGAGGGCCGATATAAACTGCAATGGGGAAAGTGATAGTATCGACGGCAATAAGGAGGAGTGCTGATGTCGACAACAATAGGGGAGAGTGCCGGTGTCGACGGTAATTGGGAAAGTGGCGGTTATCAACGCAATGTAAGAAAGTATGATATCGACAACGACAGGGGACGTGACCACATTGGCAGCAATAGGGGGAAGTGATAATGGCGGTGGTCAGGATAAGGGAATATTAAAAAGCAGGGGAAATGGAGTCGACGACCACGGAAGGTGCAGACTTTGACTACTGGTAAGGTGAAATACCCGAGGTGTCTATTTACCTAAGACAAGGGCTGCACTCACATCTTCAGCTCATCCGTGTCCAAGGTCTTCATGGGGCCGGTACAGCGTGCTTCCAGTTGCTCGAAAGCCTTCTTCATCTCGTCATCGGCATCAATGAGAGCACGGAGATGATCCTGCTGTGCACTAGACGAGATGCCAAGCCTCTCACAGAGGACCGCGAAGACGTGGTCGCGTTTATGATCGGAAGAAGACATGGTTCTGGAATGTCACACTTAGTCCTCCGACCATTCAAGGCGTGGTGACAATCTCGGGTCATTAACACTTACCCTCTTATTCGTTGCTTCTTTTAGAGTCTTCGTTACTTTGAGATTGGGCATGCAAGTTTGGTCCTCGCGACCCGTCAGGTTGTAGAGGAGCACTTGAAGCCGCGATAGATATTATATCCTGCTTTCCGTAAGCTCCCAGTGCTAAGGGGCAAGAAGAGCACTTTCATGAAGTGCAAATCTCTTCAGGGCTGTGAGTTCGAGATCCGGTTCAGGTGGACGTGAAGCCCAGATGGAGAGATGAGCTGTAAAGAAGTACGTACCGATAGCGTTAGCGCGGTTGGGCTGCAGGAGCGGTGATAAACAAGAGCTAGAGTCGTTGCCATGCTTGGTGTGATATCAAATTAACCGGTTATCGAAGTTGACCAGCTATTAACTTAGCCGATTATCATCTAAGCCAGTTATCAACTTAACCATTGATTTGACCGTTGTAGGAAGTTGTTGTTGCGATGCCAGGTAGACTATCGACTTAACCGGTGTATAGTTATCGGCTACTTGCTCATTATCAACTTAAACAGCATAATGGTTCTACCGCCATAGTTGCTCTTACATATCCGACTAACGGCGAATGGCAGCACTTATAACAATGCTTCCACAACGTGGTCCAAAGTAAAACTAATATCACCCATAAAAGGAATTTTAAAACGGTTTCTATAAGGTAACGTGCCCAGTTAGCTATTACTGGGAGTCGCCATGGCTATTCCAACGGTCGCTGTTATTATTCGATGATCGCTAACCATATCTAGTGACCTGTGTATATCCATGGATACCAACTCATAGTTTACTTGGCACATATGGGTTTGATGTCTGTGGCTGTAGGGGCAATTTTACCTGCAGTACTTCCTGACCTTGCCAGGATTCGAAACTGTAGATGACCTTTCTGATGATGGTCTTTATGCTCTGGTCTTTCCATTCATTGCGTTCCTTCCTAGTAGCGGCGAGATGAATCGTCAGCGGCGTTTTTATAAGGAAAGGCCAGCTTCTAGGGCAAGCTGGCTGATAAGCTCAATTTTATCATATATGCAACAACGGAATTATCGTAAGAGGTTCCGGGCCTTCAGTTGCGCTTCAGTTGCAGAAACTGTCGTTCGCTATCAGGGATACTTATTGACGCCTATGTGGCTAGACAGGTACTACACCACCGCCACAGAATCCCATACAAAAGTTAGACTGGCGTAGCTGATCCGGTTTCACGACAGTTAGAATGGCCACATCGACTGAGAATTTTATGGGTGCTGTCATTTCGCCGTCTATTGGATAGAGCTTTTAACTGAAGCGGTTCAATATTGTCTATTTTGTCATTAATTAATATTTATTTTTATTCTATCCGTTTTCCTTCTGCTGGTAATGAGACATCCGTCATTGATATTGCAAGTAGTATTACTGTATACATGGGGCTGGGACTCAAGTCAGTTACAGGTGGAACCAGCGCTAATGAACTTCGCTATTTTGGCTCAACAAAGTCCGCTACAAGTTTGGGCCCTATGTACAGCGACGACTGTAAGTCTCCACTTAATGAGCGAGTGTTGCCGGGGGAAGTTGCTCCCTTGTTTGGATCTTCGGTTAGCTTCAAATGGCGTAGGAGCCGCAAGATCCCGTCGGACAACATAAACCGAAATACTGGATCTTCTGGCGCACATCTCCAACTATACAGGTACTGCGAGACGCCTCTCGGACAGAGATGCCGCACGTAGCATAGTGAAATCCCTCCTGGGGCTTTCAAAATAACGAACCGATAGCGGCATCAAGCTGCCACCAACAGCACCAATGCTAACCGGGCAGGGAGTCACTCCTCCCACAGACCATTCCGAATTCCCGCAAATCTCCGCCCAAGGTTTTCCCCGGGCTCGGGTTGGAAATGCGTTTTGATAGCCTGCATGGAGATCGACAAACAACCCACCTCCATCGCCTTGGCTCGAAAAAAACAGCTACAGTAAAGATCTCGCCATCAGTAAAACGTAGTCTGCGGAGCGCGAAAAGACGGACAGAGACGTCTCTACCGATAGATGCGGGCCGTCCGCGGTGTTGCGGCGCTGTCTTATATGTTGTGTTTGCAACAGAACCTTGCGCAGTGGTCCGTCGCAAAATTGTACGACCAATGATTCAGCGGCCAACCATGCCTCTGAGTTTGGTACGAGGGCCTCCTGTCCTATGCGAATTTCAGCTGGGATTTCGAATGTGAAGATGGACTCCGCATAATTCCTCGGGTTTCTTTCATCACGATGAGCCCTATCCAGCACATGGCTTCTGTTCCCGGGGAGGCGCCCTTACGCACCAGCAGACGTGTTCTAACATTACGATCTGATCGAACTTACCTGCATCCGAGATATTACAGATCGGGACGTGAGGCGCTCCAATGAGGCCGTTGGACACCGGCCATGCGTTTGCACTACTAACCCATGTGTGCTGCGCTGGCCCGTGGGGCCACATCCGTTTGGGTTTCTCGTCACGATGTTAGGAGCGACAACAGCCTAATGTACCGCGATCTGGAGGGACGATGACCCCAGAGAGAAAATCCAAGTGAGGAAAGGGGCTGTTGTGCTTGGCTGTATGCTGTTTGTACTATGTTACCACTCTCATTATCGTGGGCCGTGCCACCCAACGAGCTACCTCTCGTTGTTAACTTCTCTGGACCAGATCTGTAAGACCTCACGGGAATCAATATATCCTTTGTTCAAGTTATCTTCTCTTTACCCTCTATTGGCCAATGCCTTCGGATATCGTCCCGAAATCTTCGACCAGTACCAAGTCTGTACAGAAGGCGGCTTTGATATCTGTTCGTCCGAGGCACCGCCTCTAGATGGTCGTTTTCGTGGTCCAGATTTACCGCCCCCCTATGTGAGTCGTCTATGCTTATCGACAAACAGATCCGGTCCATACCTATATCTTTCGTAGCCCCAACCATATTGTCTCGGTCCGTTGTTGCTTCAAGACATCAATTTCCCTTCATTATTCGACCTCTGCATGTCTCTCGTCCCCGTAGTGTGTTTGTGTTACAAGACTGATTGAACATGAAGGGATTCGTCCCACAGCTTTGCAAGAGCGCCCAGGCGCCGGCAACATCTAAGAGATACAGAGACTTTGGAATTGGAGTGCTGGCCATTGGGCTCAACCAGGCTATTGTCCTTCCCACCCAGATTACTTTGGACAAACGTGATATCGATATACCGGCTTCAATTCTTGTCATGGTCTTCGTTTTCCTCTCTATGGCTATTGGCAATCACATCCATGGGGGTGTTGCACGATTTTATAAGGCGCATTTGCAGGGCCCAACCGACTTCCTTGGGCGGCATATGTCTCTTGGTTTCGTGACACCGTTTGTCATGCTCAACCGAGACCATATCTCCAAGGCTGTTGATGTGCCGAGGATTGCTGGTGCTTTTGGTAAATAGACCCGGAACCCCCCCTTTTGAATGCACACGGATGTAGCTGACGGTGCAGTCTTTATTACCCTGATGACATATCTCACTACTTTCTTGATTGCCTCAGGCTTATTCAAATTCGAACTGCGATATAGGGGCATGGAAATGGGGCCTTACGATCCCGAGCATGCTCGTCATAAACCTTGGCCATACCTCCGTGAAACCTGCCCAGCGCCGTCGACGCAAAGATTCTCCAAGCGGATTTTGAAGCTATCCCAACTTAGCGGGATTTTTGTTCGCAGTGAGTCGTCGGCCTCTGTCGAAGTCTTGACAGGTTTACCGACCCACCAACTTGCGGACTCTTTCGTGCAGACGTTACCCATATGGCTATGCAGCTTCTTACTCCTGACAATCGGGCTGCCAGTATACCTGGCTACCGAGATGGAGATGCCACTCGACGCTATGTATTTCACCCTCGTCTGGACATGCTCACTTCAATTGCTAAGGTCGTTGAAAGCTTCGAGTGGCCTACTACGATTTCCCCGACTTCGGTTAGCTCTTACCATCTTTGCCAACCCAGTTCTACTTACATCGGGGTTTGGCACGGTCTATTTCTGGATCAAGACCTTCTTCGCGAAGATTACCATTGGCCAAGTTGTTACAAACTTTCGCAGGCACAGGAGTTTCGCTGAGGCAGTCATCCACATCGCTGAGGATCACGACCCAAGAGCCCACATTGGGGCAGGAGACCTTTCATGCCTGATTCTGGACGCGGGGATCCTCTGTCTGGGGATGAAGATGTTTGAATACCGCCACGAACTCGCAAGCAGCTTCTATTCCATCGTCTCAACATGCGCAATTATCGCGACCACAAGCATATTCGTCAATGTCGCCATCGCGCGAAGAATAGGCCTGGAAAGCGACGAGGCCCTAGCATTCGCCGCTAAGTCCGTCACAATTGCCCTAGGGGTACCCACAATGCAAAAGGTCAACGGAAGCATGACACTGATGAGCGCGCTATGCATCTTTAGCGGCATGCTGTTCCAGATGTCCGGCGACTACCTATTCAAGATCCTCCGGATCAATGACCGGAACGTCCGAAAGCAACCGCGGAGCGGAAGCGGCAGTGACACAGAGAAGGGTTCCCGAGGCCGTTCCGGGGAGGAAGATAGGAGCGGAGAGGAAACAAAGATCGTGGCCGCCGGTATAACGGTGGGGATCAACGCCGCCGCGATGGGGACGGCCCATCTGATCGAGCGAGACTCGAAGGCCATCGCGTACTCGGCACTCTCGATGACCATCTTTGGCGGAATGACAGTCGCTCTTACGGCCCTACCCGGCGTATCGTATCTTCTGGTATATCTCGCGTCTAGGTGATGGTCTCCTTATGAATGACGGGAAACGATGATGATGATGATATGATGACGATTTGATGACAAGAGAAGTGTAGACGCTTTTCTTCTTCCTTACGCCTAGCCACTAAGCACACGTTAGCAGACAGGTAGATAGAACTAGACACTCAAGGGTCAGTCCCGCATGGCGCATGGTGTGGTTTAATGAAGACACGATTCCGAAAACGTGTTGAACATTACCACAACCGCAATCATAGGCTACTCCTGAATGTGCTCCGTACGACGTTCAAATGCCTGTTTTGTGTGTTCATCTCGCCACGTCGCCCGTGTATGCCCACCAAGTGTCGGCTGATCCCACATGAGCTTCAGCTCAAACCTCTGGGGACCGCCCAATTCGCGACAGGATCGTTGGTGCGCTGAAATTCCAGATGTGATATTATACGATTGCCTCTGGTAGGTACAGGATCTCGCATAACCAGGCACAGGCGCCCGGTCGGCTCAGGTTTCACAAGAGATAGCGATAGTGTTACGATCCTTCTCCACCGGCGATAGGCGGGAGAAGTCTGTCCACGATCCAATCCTCTCATCGCCCATCCGCATCCAGTAGCATAGTATTTGCGTTACCAGCCGAGGCAATTCGGGCAGCCGGCTGTTCTAGCTGGGACACCCTGAGAGATGAGACACGGTTCGAGTCTCTTAGTGGCTGAGAATTCTTCGCTGAGCGGGTGTCCATAGGGGGACTAGGTGTGCAATGGCCCCTCCCCAAAGTGTACTGTAGATGTATGGCTATGTCATATCGTGACATGGACGTATTTGGTTCGGCCGTTACTCACAGGGATTGCGTCTGTTTCCCGGACACGGGCGCCGACTTCTAATTACTCTCTACCCCCCCGCATGCATTCTGGATTTGACTCTACCAGATGACTACCGAATCTAATCCACCGCAGTTTAACATGTAAGGCATACCTGGATCAAAAGGAGAGATCGATTTACATATGGCGTCTGATTCATCATCTCACTTCTACCGCGTGCGCCAAGTGCCGCCGCGTGGTGGGTTCGGGAGGTAAGGTAACATTAGGGGAACAGGAAATTCCGGTACGGTTACTACAGACCTCATGTGGCCGCCGTTGAGGAGCGCTGCTTCTCACACTGCCTAGGTACAAGAGGGGATCGGTGGCGAACCGGACGGGATAGATAGATAAACGCTGTGATTAATACTGCATATGTGGCTTTCTGACTGACATTCAAAGAGGTTTGCTTGCCAGCGGCGCTAAGCAGAGAGGCGACGAGCGCTGGTGGTACCGAATTCGTCCTGAAGTACCCCTGACAATCTTTCCTCTCGACGTTAACATATGGCTCGTAGACTTCAGAACTTGAACACGGACGTACGAAAGCAATGTAGAGCGAACACCGTAACAGTACTATACCATACTTAGTCTGCCGGTATAAATGTTGGGATGCCGAGATGATCCATAGGAGTTGGAGGGCCGCATTGCTCATAACTCTGCCCTCGCTTGGCCCAAATTCAGCATATCGATCGAGACGGGGTTAGGGGATCGGAGTTAGCGAGGCATGCTATCTATAAATCATGCCTGGCTTGCTATATTTATCCAGGCCAAGAATGTGAAGCTTGCTGGTTTGTCAGGACGGTCCCAGTAACGGCTTTTAATTCAGGGTTGGTTCTCTGACCGACCTCTGTCGAAAGCTGATATGCTACATCTAATGCAAAGATCTGAGTGACATTGACCGGTTGCTAGCCACACGCAGATAGATGCCTGGCATGACGTCTTCCTCCACCTACATGCCCTCGAACCGATTTTCTTTTTGGTGCCTGGTCACCCCCTACTAGGCCATACGTGTGTGCGACCTATCCTATTCCAACCTCTCGATCAGGTGCAGCCCGCTCGCCGTCTCGACCACGCTGCTCATCTGACCGGGCTGGAGCGCGAAGGCGGCGTCCTCGAACTCCTTCTGCATGTCGCCCTTGCCGAAGTAGCCGAGGTCGCCGCGCTTGCGGGCGGAGCTGCAGTCGCTCTCGGTGGTGGCGAGCTCGCCGAGCGTGGCCTCGCCGGCGCGGATCCTCTGCTCGTGGGCGCGGATGATGGCCCGCGCCTCGTCCTTGGTGCGCGTGATCTCCGACTCGCGCCAGCTCGCGGGGCGCCGGCTCTCGCGGTGCTTGACGAGCAGGTGCGCCGCGCGGATCTTGCCCTCGGGGGCCCCCTGCTGCTGCTGGGGTTGCCCCGCCGTACCGCCGATCGATCCCGACCCCGAGTGATGCTGCGCCATGTACTTCTTCAGCTTCTCCGTGTCGGTCCCCGTCGGCGGCTCCCAGCGCGAGATCTTCTCGACGGCGTTGAAGTAGTACGGTAGGTTCTTGGAGTTGCTGTGGCGCACCTCCCAGCCTGCCGGGAGACCAGTCTCGTCCTGTGGCGGGGCCACTGTTAGCTCTGGCTGCCGTTTCAAAAGGTTCTTTGCCAAAGAGTGTGTGAAAAGATTCAATTGCAACTTAGTGCCGATCTTAAGCTTACCATGGTGGTTGTTGCTTTACGGGGGGTGCTTCTGACTAGTGATAGCTTGGTATTGTTTACAACAGGGAGCTAGAGAAGTTGCGTAGGGATTATGACGTTACGTGGTGCAACAAGAGAACGGGATGACGAGTGATGGAATTGAGTTCAATGACGGTGATGATGTCTAAGGCTGAACGATCCTGCAGTAATCTACCGCTAATAAAACACTGTAACGAAGAGAGAACTGGAATTACGCGTCATTTCCTCAGGTAGGCTCTAATGAGCTCTCAGGGTGGCAGGTGTTGTCCCCAGCAACAGATCACGAGGTTACCGGGTTGAAGCGGGGCACAGCCTTGAAACGCGGGGTGGGTGGGCAAGCTAACCCCTATGCCACGCCACACATGCTAACTAATGCTACATACATAGGATATACGTGAACCTACATGAGATACGAAGACATCGTGGGATATACGCACAGTGTATCCAGCTTGTTAGAGATTCTATAAACACATGTACGTATAAATAAGGGTATGCTTTGGTCATCCCGAAAGTCGGTCCGCGTATAGTTTGTATTCTGCTCATAGCTATGATAGGGGTCTGGGTAACTCTGTAGGTATTGGGTGGCTGTTCTTCAAGTAATGACTATTTGGCCTGGGTGAAGGTTAATGTTACCAAGCAGTTATTTAGGGCTTTACTTAGTACAACTCCTGCGCAGTAGGAAGAACAATGAGGTAAATTTCAAAAGATGGCTCCCATACCGTAGCGCATTTAGATGATTCAACCTCAATCAGAAGTACACACGAGGTTCTTCGTACTGATATGAATACGGCAGGGGTATCTTTTGGTTGACCCGTCCAGCCGGACGCAGATGACCAAGCCACCAAAACATAGTCAAGCCACTCTTCGATGTACAGAGTACTTTGGGTGGAACCTTTGTCCGGACCTAATTCCGACCCGTGCTCATGGATTGCCCAGCTGGCGATGTCCACTAAGAATATTGCTAACAATGGCTACCGCAGCCTAGAATCATCCAATCCAGCTGCTCTTAATTGATACAAGTGGGTGTTTTATTAGAGCACCGAAACTGAACCTGTAGCTCTCTCAGCAATCAGTCCTGAATCCATCATTCGATAACTTTTAGAATTTGACCTCCCTTTATTTTCTAACTTCTTTCGCCACCAACAACATACTTCTCACTCACTCTTCAGGTCAGTTATCCTAAAAGATTCCGGCATTCCTAAGACCAACTAACACCCCCAACAGCCCATCTTTAATCCCATCATCACCGCCTCCCATTTATCAAAGTACTATAGCGATTCTGCAGGGCAATAGTGCAAATAAAGATCGCTGGCTTTGTTGAACGGATACTCCACCCAAACTTATCGGCTCGTACGTGTAGTGGCTGTATCCATCTGGGACATTCGCCCAAAACCACTTGAGCTTGTCATCCCTAGTACCACACGAGGATCTCGTCATGGCATCACCCGCCGCCGACTCCACAACTGCCGATGGCGGGGAATCTAAGAAAAACCTCGAGCAGATTACTTTCCGCTTCTGCTCGGAATGTGCCAACATGCTCTACCCCAAAGAAGACGAGGATACACACCAGCTCAAGTTCACCTGCCGCACTTGCCAGTTCAGTGACGAGGCGACCTCTACCTGTGTTTTCCGTTACGTAGCAAACAACGCTGCCGGCGAGACTGCTGGTGTCACCCAGGATGTTGGATCGGACCCTACGGTTCGTACTCATCTTTCTTCTAATCCTTCTTCGGAGGCCCCCAACCCACCCGACACTGCCGAGCGTAGCCTAGCTGTCTGCCTGAGGTGCGGCGTCACCCTGCTCCACTGCGACCGGTGCGAGGACCCTGCGTCGGTTGAGGATTACAACAACTACATCACTCTTCATCCGGACTTTGCTGCTTCCAAATCCCTAGATTACATTCGACAGGCGACCTATTGGCAAGCCATGGATGCAGATGGGAGAGACGCATGGGATGCCAGATTCGCTTCCTGCACTGGATGCAATATGGCATATCTGTCGCAGGATGGCATCGCCCAATATCTGCCCATGGAGATCGCTGCCAATCCTGATGCTGATCCACCGGAAGCACTTGGAGTCGACCAGGAGGAGTACAACTATGAGATGTCTTAACGTCCATTACCCCGTTGCACTGGAGACATAACTCCCACGGGCTCTCAAGGGTTACCTGACCCTGCTGCGTTGACTTCATGTCACTTGGGGGACCAGAGAATTCCCTGAAGTGGTCTACTCTAATCGGTCGTTGTTCGATTATCGGCAGAACCATATCGTAGTGTAAATGCAGGCATCACGCCGTACCTCGGCGCCGACTTACACTGTCAGACAGATAGCTAGGCTAGAAGCATCGGGCGGCTCAGTTCCTCTTTCCCAGCACAGGGCACCCAGCTTTGGGGAGCACGTATTGTATCTACTCTCGTCTGCTGAACCTGTGCTGACGTTGAACTTCTTCGACATTTAGCTCCCACGGGCGAACAAGAGCTGCCCGGTATGCAACCATGCGGAGGCCGTCTTCTTCCAATCTCAGCAGAGAAGCGCAGAAACTGGAATGGTGAGTGGCTACCTCGAGCTGTGTTGCCTCGGATGTCTCACATATGATCGAAAGGGGTAGGCAGCTAATGTCATGGACAGAAACTCTTCTATGTGTGTTGCGAGTGCGGCCATATCTTTCAAGAATAAGGAGAGATCAATCACTGGGGATGGGAGAATAGGGTATCTTGTCTTGATACAGGGGATTATGATACCAAGAATTGTGAGAAGATTTATGCGCAGTGTGGCTTCGGAGACGGGCCCGATCAGATCTTTTCTGTTATGGGGAGGGTAGGATGGATGTAGTTGGCTCGGAATAGCCAATCTACGCCGGTAAAACACTGTCGTCCCACAGTTCTGTCCTACACTCCCAAGCTATCGTGCGTACGAGACTTCGAGAGTCCGGCGAGACATTCGCCTTACGATTCCACCAAGGCTCCTAGGGTTCTTATCATGAGAAGCCGAATCCAGGTTGTCAGGGAAATTGGGTACTTCATGAATTTGTATTTTGGCTGTTGAGTGAAATTCTGAACTCTAGGAGGGGTTATGTACATGCCATTGGTCGGAACGCCGGCATCCTGGATCTCAATGCCGGGCAAATGCTCGCTGAATATGTATGATACAACGTCCACCCGGCATCTTCGTGCTTCCTAGTCATCCATATTCCACATAAAACTGCGACTCCGCCTCTGCCTCTGCCTCTGCCAATGGATGTATCTAGACGAATCCCGACCAGACGGCCTCCCTTCGGAAATATTAACGCAGCACTGGAAGCCCTCCTCCATGCCCTCTCTTTCCCATCTGACCAACAACACCCTCCCCTCGCTGCCCCGCGTTCGTTTCTTCTCGTCATTCTATTCCGGTCTCATTTCATTCCTTTCCTCTCCCCTCTCTTCCGCGTCGTCCGTAGACTTTTTCTCTTCTTCCTTTTTTTTTTCTCTCCTGCCTTTTTTTTTTCTCTCCTGTTCCGGGTCACACTCATCTTCGGCTTAACTTAGGCGTGCATGGGCGCCATGCTGAGGATCTTGCTCCAGCCCTTGCGGCGCAGCTCGGCGCCGACGACACCGTTGACGCGCGTGCCCACGGGGTCGCCCGCCTTGTTGATGAGCACGCAGGCGTTGTCGTCGAACCGCACGACGCTGCCGTCGGGGCGCTGCACCTTCTTCCGCGTCCGCACCACGATCGCGTGCCGGATGTCGCCCCGCTTCACCTTGTTCGCCGCCGACGACGCCGCCCCCATCCCCGCGTCGCTCGCGCCCCGCTGTTTTTGCACGATCGCTACGATCCTGTCACCTGTTTTGGGGGCGTTAGATCAGGTACGCGTTTCCATTTGCATATCGTTCGTTTCCATTGGGGCGGAGGGTATGGGTAAGAGTCGCATGGTTGGAGAGGAGGGCTCGATGGAGGGGCGGATGGGTTAGGAAGAGATATGTAGACAGGACGGACGAACCAATGGTTGCATGTCTCTTCTGGCCGACAACGAGCGCGCATTCGACAATGGCGGCCCCCGAGTTGTCGATGCAGTTCAGCATCGACTAAAGCCGGAAGCAAAAACCCTCCATTAGCGTCACTAGATTCTCCGGCGCGATTTCCGACTATCTTCTCTCATCGTACCTTTAATTGGATCATGGCGGGCTCAGTATACGTGGGTGGCGCTGAGGTCCAGCAATATGATGAGGCTCTGTTCCGCCCTGGAGGCTGAAGGGCCCGTATCAAAATTTTGGTGGCCTGCCGGTGAGAGACAGTGTCTGTGAGTATGCGGATTATGTAACTTTGAGAGTCCAGCCCGAGGGTAAACTGCCAAGACGAATGCAGACCCGATGCTTCCGCTGATTGGCACCGAGATCCCGGAGGATCGTTCCCCTTTAAGACTGTGAATTAATTTATGGCGGCACTTTCGGTGGCCATAGCGTGCTAAGTTACACTATTCAGGTACATGGCAGGCCTTGCTTTTATGCCGTCATTGAACGATGAAAATCCTTGTGCCAAGATTACCAAAATTCGCTTGGAGGGGCCTCCCTGCTCCCTCATTCCAGAATCATTTCAGCTTTCCATATCCATGCATGGGATCGTCAATCAAGTCAGTCTATCGATATCGATAGCGCCAACATGGAGCCATTGCTTTTGGTTGTCCTGCCACCCGCTTTTTTGGGGCCGTCAATTATGAGGAAAGCCAACAACTCAAGTTCTGGCGGAATAACCCTTGATAATGGTTGGATTAAGATTTCGCTCACTTCGAACTCACATCTCCCCCTTCCAAACTCTATTTAATTAGAACGCCGGAATTTTCTAGCAGTTTATTTTCATATATTCCCGCCCTGTCCGCTTTGCTATCTATTAATTACTCAATCGTGTTAAATCTACCCATCTAATAATGATAATGGCTTCCTGAGGAGAGTTATGGTGACTACTAACGATCATCCACCTCGAATACTCCGCCCATCTCTGTCCTCTCCTCCGTTCCCTCTTTCCCGATCCTCACACGTCTCATCATCTCACCCTCACCTACTGTGTGTTCGGTCCCATTTATGACGGCAGTGTAAAACTGTCTTCGCATGAACTCGGACCGGGGGCCATCTCCTGACAGCTAGCCACTTCCAAGCCATCCGCCGGACATACATAAATAGAAGCAAGGGGCCCAATTTGGAAGTTTTTTCTTTTCAGATACACATCTTTGGGACCGCCAACGTCATCACTACCACTCCAATCTCACGCTTGCATTTTGTCTTTAGCCCAGGCTTCACTAGGGTTGCAGAGTAAGGAACTCTTCGAATAACAGATATCCAATACCCTTCTGCTACACTCCTTAACGTCAAGTGGAACGTACTTTGAAGACACTCCTTTCAAACCACCAGAAAGCGCCAGGTTCCTCTCGTTTTCTCCCTTTTATATCCCTTCCTGTCGAATTGCGAAGATGCCTCCAAAGTCCATGTTGCCGTTGATGAAGAGGCAGCCTTTGACATTGGCCCAACTGTCAACATATGATGACATACTAACTGATGCGCTGGTTGACCACGTGAGTAAAACTGCCTATAGGGCTTGCCTGCAGACCATTTGCGCCGCGAAGAACAGGCCAATTGATACAGTTTAGGCGTTCTACTGGACCACAATACCGAAGAATCGGCCCTCATACCACCCATCGCGGGGCATCAAAGAAGAAGAAATCGCAAAGATTATCCAATCGCATCTGATCGTGGAACCGAACCTCGAAGTCGCCGAGACCAAGTTGCTTGCGACAGATGGGTTGCGCAAGTTCTACCAAGGTCTCAAGACCACCAAGGAGAAGGACGACTTCCGCCGCCACTTGCATCGCTACATGCAGATCTACCTGCCCGACTGCCCCTTCGAGGTCAGCTCGACGAACAGGTACACCATCGTCTCTCACGAAGCCCGTGTGACGGCGCGCAAGTTCGTCAAGAGAGGACAGCCGGTCAAGTACCTCTCTGGCATCCAGGTGCTTATCTCGCCTAAGGAGGAGGAAGCACTGTCAGCGCGGAAGAAGGATTTCAGCATTGTCGTTAGTTCGAGAAACAAGTGCGCCAGCCTCTTCATGGGGCCTGCCCGATTCGCGAACCACGACTGCGGCGCAAATGCGCGCCTGATGATTACTGGTCAGGCAGGCATCGAGATCATTGCGACAAAGAACATCGAGATAGGCGACGAGATTACTGTTACGTACGGGGAGAGCTACTTCGGCGAGGACAATTGCGAGTGCCTCTGCAAGACGTGCGAGGACAACTTGGCTAATGGGTGGGCGCAAGCGGGCGGTAGCGTCGTGGTGAAGAAGAGCATCGAAGAGGCAGCAACGGACGGTTATTCGCTACGCCGAAGAAGACGAGACGATAGTGCCGCATCAGCTTCGCGGACACCTTCGGTCACTCCTGACATCCGACCCAGAGTTCCGAAGTCGAGATCTAAAACTTCCAAGGTGGACTCGACACGTGGTTCCCTGGCCGGATCGCCAGGTCCGGAGAGCCTGCTGCGGGAGAAGAGAAAGCGAGAATTCGACTCACTTACAACGCCGCCTGTTACCCCAGCCAAGAGGCAGAAGACACTTCAGTACGAGGTCCAGTCACATACCGCCCCAGAGACGCTATCCAGACGGAGCAGCGATGAAGATTCGGTTAGCGGGCGATCTGCGTCTGAGTCTGGAAGCGGAGATATGGTTATGACCGATGTCACGACACCTGAGAGCGACAGCAAGGAGCCGGCTCTACAATCACCAGAGCCTTCCCCGGAGAAACTTCAAGCATTGCCTCTGAAGCAGGAAGATTCGGGGGCCTCTTCACTTTTGGAGGTAGCTCCGAACCCGCTGATGGTCCAAGACCAGGACAGTATCACGGCTGTACCACTACCTACAATTGAATCTACACCAAAGCCCACCAAAGCCGCCGAGAAGATAGCGACTGCCGATCGAAAGGATAGCACAAATATTGTTGAACCAATTTCTTTGCCGCCGCCGGTCGCCGCAGTCGCTAACGCGGCAGAAGATCTTATCCCGACCGTCACCGTGATGCCGTCGCCTAATGCAGCCGATGAATCCAGCACTCCTGATCGTGGCCGCACACGTACTCGAGAAGAAAAGCCGCAGGAATGTTCAGCTTCAAAAACCATGCCGTCCCGGCGTACCCGTATCCCGGGAGACTATACGCTTACACCCGTGCTCCTGTCGGAGCCCGACATGGCATGGGTCCACTGCACGATCTGCAGCGAGGCTTTCGTCCAGCAGAACGCTTACTACACGCGTAGCGCATGCCCGAGATGCGAGCGCCACTCCAAACTCTACGGGTATCAATGGCCGAAGACGGAGAAGGAGGGACCCAACGACAAGGAGGAACGAGTACTGGATCACCGGACGATACACCGCTTCCTAGACCCCGAAGACGAGCTTAGAATCAGGGGACGAAAATTGCCCTCGGCAAAACCGCGCCCCGCGACGCCTGCGGCCGCTGCTGTGCCCGTAACCACCACCACTACCAGCAATACCGAGACGGTAGCGGAGTCTGTGGAAACGGTGACCCTAACGCCACCGCAGACACAGGCCCCGGCGAAGCGGGGTCGGGGCCGGCCTCGAAAATATCCTCGGCCTCCCACTGATAACGACGAGGCGTATGTTGTTGATCGCAACTGCGCTGCCGCCGTGGCGGCGGCCGCCGAGATGGAAGATGGGGGGCGGAGTCCGCGGATGAGGCATCCCAGCGTGAGAGCTACCGTATGCTAGCATCCGGATACCTAGCATATGCCTAACTTGTACAGTACAGCATTATCTGGAGAGATATGGGTGACGTCGCTGCTGTCGCGGGTAATTTCAATAGCGCTAGCGTTTGAGAGATGGGCCGCGGTCGGTGGGGCTGGGTACACGGAATGCCTCCTAGGGCGGCTAGCTTTCTCTGTACACTACCAGGATATTATCTATCTATCTGTGCATAGCGGCCCTTTATTTGCCTTTGCCACATCGGACGAGGCGTTTATTGCCGATGGGGCTGGCTGGCGGGGTGTATATGGGATACATACTTTAACAGCGTTGATATTTCACAAAATATGACTAAATCAAACGACCCTTAGATGCTGTGTCTAGTGAGTTTGAGATGCTCTTGGGCTTGCTTGTCGGCTGTTTGGTTCTATGGCGTGACGGTTTGTTATGCTGTCTACGGAGTCGAGAGGTAAGGTGTTGTATAGGATCCCGGCCCTTCAGATTTTACCATAGGAGCGAGTTAGGTCATATGAGTCCATATTCCACCAGGACTCTCTAGCCTGGCTTCGGTTCCAGCTATCTTCCGTCACATGGAGAGATCACGGGCTATGACCTGTGACATAAGGCACATACGACGGAGTTTTTTGCAACTAGACGTAAGTCTGCGTGCGGCGTAGTGTAGTGAGTCTGGTATATGTGATATGGTAAGACTCCCCATCTCGGACGCGCCAGGCGGGTTGGTGCTTGGTGTTGGAAGCGGCTGGCTATCGCCGTCGCGGAGGGCGGGCGGCGCAGGCCCAGGTGCGTCGCGAGAGCCGTCTGATCAATGGTGATCATCCCTCGCACGTACGGCACTTGAAACAGATACTTCGGAGTGCAAATGGTTAATACTTGTCTTCATGTTGATAGTTCGAGTTTGGCTGCATGCCTGTGCAACCTAAGCAGGCTGCCATAGTGCTCGATTCTGTGAGTCGAGGCGAAGCACGGCTGCCTCATGGTCGGTGAAATTATAGATGTTTGGTGGCGATGAGAACCAGCAATTCTTTACCTAGATGCAAAACGCGGACGCACACCTTCGCCATAGATACGAAGCAACAAGGCATCAATACAGTCGCTAGCGAAAACGCCTTCCGCATTTCGCTCTGACAAAATCTCTACGCCCAGACTTTTTATGCATCTATCCGCTTACACCGTGCGTTGTTCTCAGCACAGAGGATTCCGACAATGATGCTGGGATGCCACTCGGCGAAAGCGAGGTCCTCTGGGCGAGGTTTTGTTGGCCACTGACGGGCCAGAATGCTGCTGCTAAAATTAGCTCAACCCAAAAGAGTGCCGGGCCGCAAAAGAGGGGACTTAAAAATAGGATCCTTGCATCAGGCCTCCTTGTCAACCCCACACCTAGCAGCAGATCAAGGGTCTGACAGACCGAGGCAAGACGGAACGTTCCCCTTCCGCGGCGAAATGCCACGATCCATCTCCCGGCGGCCGAAAGCCGCGGTAACCGTGGTGGCGACTGAGCACGACCCACTGGAACGATCGGCTGCGGCAGCTTCATCCTCGACCGAGACCTTCCCGTCAGGCATCAAGCTACTTTACAGCCCGGCAGACCCCATCGTCGAGTGCGTGCGTCTCTGCTCCAAGTTATAGTAACACAGCCAACTGATGATTTCCGCCCAGCATCGTCTTCGTCCACGGCCTGACTGGCGATCGAGAGGAGACCTGGACCGCCCGCGACGGGTCCGAGCCGTGGCCCAAAGTCCTCCTCCCGTCCGAGCTTCCCACTGCCCGCATCCTTACGTTTGGGTACGATGCGTATGTGGCGGACTGGCGAGAAGTGGTGTCGCAGAACAGGATTGGCAAGCACGCGTGGAGTCTTCTGACGTCTCTCGCGTCGTATCGAGAGGACAACGACACGGTATGCACTAGCCAGTAGTACAGACGAGCGACGGTTCTAACACGCGTAGGATGAACGGCCCATCATATTTGTCTGCCATAGCCTGGGAGGCCTGGTTTGCGAGGATGTATGTAATAGTCTGAGTTTAATGAATGAGGCTAATCGTTGTATAGGCGTTAGTTACGTTGAAACAGCGACCAGAGCGATACCTTCAGGATATCCTTCGATCAACTCGAGGTATCATATTCCTGGGGACGCCACACCAGGGAGCCGGCCTTGCTAGGTGTGCCGAACTGCTGTCCCAGTCCATCGGCGTAATAAAACAAACGAATACCGAGATCGTGGAGGTTCTCAAACGCGAATCCGATATGCTTGCGCAGATCCAGGACAGCTTCCACGCGATGGTCATGGCGCGCAGCAGGGAGGACCTGTGGCCGATCGAGATCAGCTGTTTCTACGAGGAGCTGCCTCTGCCAGGCGTTGGTCAGGTAAGTTTGAAGCATGGTTTTATGGGTGAACGTTTAATTAATGGCTGGTACAGGTCGTCCCACAAGAGTGGGCCATTCTTCCGGAGTACATTCCGATCGGGATCCGCAGCAACCATATGGACATAACAAAGTTCTCTAGCATAGAAGACCCGGGGTTTCTGGCAGTTCTCGGAGAACTTCGGCGGTGGATCAAGGAAATAAGCACCATTAAGGGGACCGTACTAAGCAGAGGCACCAGCAAGGTAGCGTCGGAGAATGAATGCGATCGTTTTGGTAAAACGTGTAAGAAGCATTCTAATATTTCTGACACGAGCTAAAGCAAAATAGCCCGGTCGAATCTCGACGGACTAGCCGTGGCTAGCACCAAGCGCGCCGTTACCGTACCTGCTCGCCCGACGATCGGGGGCCCGCCGCGGCGCCCGGCCACGCGTTTCGACTTCGCCATTGCCGTCATTTGCGCCCTCCCCCTCGAAGCCGATGCCGTCGACGCGCTCTTCGACTACCATTGGGACGACGACGGCCCGCCGTACGACAAAGCCCCGGGCGATCCCAACGCCTACTCCACCGGCGCCGTAGGACGTCACAACGTCGTCCTCGCACACATGCTAGGCATGGGGAAGGTCAACGCGGCGGCGGTCGCCGCTAACTGCCGAACGAGCTTCCCCAACATCAAGCTTGCGATTGTGGTGGGGGTCTGCGGTGTTGCGCCCTTCAGCCCCGATGGCGACGAGGTTGTGCTGGGCGACGTCATCATCAGCGATGGCGTCATCCAGTACGACCTAGGACGGCAACTGCCCGATTGCTTTGTGCGCAAAGACACGCTTTTGGATTCGTTAGGCAGGCCCAACGCCGAAATCCGCGCGCTCCTGGCGAAGCTGAAAGGCGTCCGCGGCCGGAAGATGTTACGTGGTAAGATCGCCGGTTACCTTGGCGCGCTAGAAAGCGAGTCGGAGCTGGCAGCGCAGCACCCCGGTATCGCGCACGACAAGCTGTTTGAGGCGACGTATCGCCATGTTAGCGATGGGATGCTGTGCGAGGAGTGCGGTTGCAGCGGTAGGCTGGTACCGCGCCGCCGCCTCGCGCAGGATAATCCGCAGCCTGCTGTGCACTTCAGCCTGATTGCGTCGGGCGATACGGTGATGAAATCAGGCGTGCAGCGCGATGCTATCGCACGGCAAGAGGGCATTATGGGCTTCGAGATGGAAGGCGCCGGGGTGTGGGATATCTTCCCATGTGTGGTAATTAAGGGCGCTTGCGACTACGCGGACAGCCACAAGACCAAGGCATGGCAACGCTACGCCGCGGCGGCGGCGGCGGCGTGCATGAAGGCATTTTTGGACCACTGGGTGCCCTCGCTGCCAGGTGCGTGATGTCCGCCGGGAAAGTCGTAAAATGACCTGCCGTCCGGGAACGTTTGCTGATTCGATTAGAACCATCCCGTGTCTCAGAGCAGCCCACCGGACCTTGGTGTAGGTGGATTCTTTATTGATTGTACTTTTGGCGTACGTCTTACACGGCTGTAGTTCTTGTTCCGTATCCGAGAAACGACAGATTCGTTGGTCGGGCAGCCGTCCTACGTGAATTGCAACAACAGCCGCTCAAATCTAGCTCGCAGGCAAGAGTCGCCCTTTTCGGCCTCGGTGGCATCGGGTGAGTTGATCCGGCCACGTATTGCCTCTTATTAACGCTTCGCAGGAAAACACAGATAGCCCTAGAATATGCATATTGGCTCCAGGAGGCGTGCCCAGATATGTCCGTCTTCTGGGTCCACGCAAGCAACACCGAGCGGTTCCGTCAGGCGTACGCTTCCTTCGCACAAGAATGCCGAGTCCCCGGCTACGATGATCCCAAGACGGACGTGCTGCCGTTAGTGAAGAGGTGGCTGGAGAGGAAGGATTGCGGCCGGTGGCTCATGGTCGTCGACAATGCAGACGATACGCAGCTCTTCTTCGGCCAGCCAGTGGGGCCCGTAGATGCCAGTGCATCCAGCCACGAAGGGAAGCTCGGACGGTACCTTCCCGAGTGCTCCCACGGGGCTATTCTCGCCACAACAAGGAACATGCAAACGGGCTCGAGGCTGACCAAGGGAAACCGTCCTATCGAGGTCGGGAAGATGGACGGAGGCGAGACGGACCAGCTGCTCCGTACACGGCTTGACGGAGTTGGCATTGCTTTAAGCGAGTCAATAGCGCTTTCTTCTCGGCTGGAGCACCTACCGCTTGCGCTCGTCCAGGCAGCCGCATTCATCCAAGAGAACGTCATAACAGTTAGCGAGTATCTCCGGCTCCTAGACAAGGGCGACCAGAACCTTGTGGATCTGCTCAGCGAGGAATTCGAAACGGACGGGAGAGACTCAGACGCTCCTCGCGCGGTGGCGGAGACGTGGGCCCTCTCGTTCGAGCAGATCCAGCGGCAGAATGCGTTTGCGGGCGAACTTCTCTCCCTTATGAGCTTCTTCGACCGGCAGGCCATTCCATCAGAATTTCTAACATGTTACAGCGAGCAACAGCAGGGGCAAGAGCCAAGGGGAGAAGTACAGCTCACGAAGGCTTTAGGGGTTCTGAAGGCATTTTCTTTTGTCGCCGAGGACAAAGGTCATGGCCTGGATATGCACCGGCTCGTGCAGTTAGTCACTCGGAAGTGGCTCGTCAAGAAAGGCACGATACGCCAGTTCGCGGAACAGGCGCTCTTAACAGTGTCCCAGGTATATCCATGCGGGACCTATGAGAATTGGGCTATATGCGGCGCATACCTCGCACACGTATATGCTGTGCTGAAGTATGAAGGCACGAGGTCGAGAAACGAGAAGCTGGCGAGGGCATCGCTTCTTTACAATGCTGCCGGATTTTTCTCCTACCAGGGCCAATGGAAGGATGCGGAGAAGTTCCAAGTACAAGTGACAGAGTTGCGAAGGGAAGTGCTGGGAGAAGAGCATCCCCATACGTTAACCAGCATGTGCTGTCTGGCGTCGACGTACTGGAATCAAGGCCGATGGAAACAAGCCGAGTCGCTGGAGGTGCAAGGGATGGAAATAGGGAAGAGGGTGTTGGGAGAGGAGCATCCCGATACGTTGTGAAGCATGGGCAACTTGGCGTCGACGTACTGGAGTCAAGGCCGATGGAAAGAAGCCGAGTTGCTAGGGGTGCAAGTAATGGGAATAAGGAAGAGGATTTTAAGAAAGGAGCATCCCGATACGTTGTTAAGCATGACCAACTTGGCGTCGACGTACTGGAGTCAAGGCCGATGGAAAGAAGCCGAGTTGCTGGAGGTGCAAGTGATGGAAATAAGGAAGAGGATGTTAGGAGAGGAGCAGCCCGATACGCTGACTAACATGGCCAACTTGGCGTTAACGTACCAGAAACAAGGCCGATGGAAAGAAGCCGAGTTGCTAGGGGTGCAAGTGATGGAAACAAGGAAGAGGGTATTGGGAGAGGAGCATCCCGATACGCTGACTAGCATGGCCAACTTGGCGTCGACTTACTGGAATCAAGGCCGATGGAAAGAAGCCGAGTCGCTGGAGGTGCAAGTGGTAGAAATAAGGAAGAGGGTGTTGGGAGAGGAGCATCCCTATACGCTGACTAGCATGGCCAACCTCGCCCTTACTTGGAACAGTCAAGGCCGCCTTAAAGGTGCTTTAGCATTGATGCAGGACTGCCTTCATCTTCAGCAGCGAGTTCTCGGCCCAAATCATCCCAATACGATTTCTAATCTGTTACGCATTAAGAAATGGCAGAAAGCGAGCAATTATCTATAGAGCAAAGCGGGACGGCTTGGAAAGGACTGGGACATTAGGGCAAGAGTGGTGCAACAACTCATAAAGGTTTCTACGACTGTGGTTTATATGCAAGGTTGATCTAGGTTCAAGCCTTATTTTCAAGGCTGAGCCAAATACACAGAAAATCATTACACATATAATCCACACGATAGATACTATACCCAGTATCTTCGAACACGATGACTGATCAATAGTTTTCACGGTTAAGATAGATTGTATACCTCAGTCTCATAGAACCTCACTCTGAAGCAGAACCTCACTCTGAAGCAGAACCTCACTCTGAAGCAGACTGCTGGGCCCCCGTAAGCACGCAATTTCTCGACTGATGTCGGCTTGGGAGGC
>QJNX01000476.1:0-33168 GCA_004155925.1 Monosporascus sp. MG133 | reverse complement strand
CCCCCCGATATGTCGTATGGAACATCGTCTAAATCAAGCCCCAACACTAGGTGCCACTGGTCTCCTTGGCCCTCCCTTCAGCCTTCTTCCCAGCCGCTTCAACGCATCCACCGGACTCTTGCCACGGAAAGCTAGATCGATGTCATCCAGACTCTTGCCACGAGTCTCAGGCATAAACACACAGCAGACAAGAGCAGTAAAGAGCGTACATGCCCCAAACAGAAAGTAAGCCCCGTAGCTCGAGTGAGCTAATAGCGACGGAGTGAACAGCGCGACGAGAAAATTGGCGATCCAGTTGCTGCCGTGCGCGATACTAGTAGCACTAGCGCGCGTACGTTGGGGCTGAATCTCGGCGGCGTAAAGTTTTATACTCACGGCCCACGATATACAATAAAGAACGGAAAACATATAGATGCACACGATAATAACCCATCGGCCAGCACCCTCATTTACCGCTCCCCCGGCGTAAAGGCCGCCCATTAGGAACATAGTAGCTGTCATTCCTAAACCGCCTAGGATCGTAGTAATACGCCGGCCCCACTGGTCGGCATAGATAGTGGCGGGGATCGTAACGGCGAAGATCACGATAGCCGAGACGCCCGAGGCTAGGAATGTAGACCGATTCGTGTCTATGCCTGCTTGCTGGAAGAGTAGCGGGGCATAGTAAAGTACACCATCAATACCGCTGAGTTGCTGCATACCCATGAGGAAGACAGCTAAGAAAAGGCGCATACGCGCGTCAGGTGAGAAGGCATCAAGTAGTTTTTCCTTCTTTGATATGGGCTGTGTCCTCCGCGTCGGCGTCTCGGTTGCCGTGGCCATGGTTGACGGGCCATCCGCGTCGGTCCTGGCATCCATCTCGATAGCGGAGCCTCCGATTTGGTTCATGATCTTCTCGCGATCGGCGGCCGCGACCCCGAGTTTCTCCCAAGTCCGCTCAGCCTCGTCGGTCCTGCCACGGAGCGAGAGCCATCGCGGAGAGGGAGGAAGCCACACGAAAACAATTGCGGCGAAGAGAAATGCGTACGCAGCAAGTAACAAGAACGGTAGACGCCATGAGAAGGATGATCCGATGGCCACCGTCTTATAGCACGTGAAGAAGCCTATCACTATACCGAGGGTGGTGAGCAACTGGGGTGCGGTGGTGAGAGCGCCGCGGTGCCTCGGAGGCGAGATTTCGCAGATGTAGGCGATAAGTGTGCCAAAGTAGAGACCCTCGCCGACACCCTCAATGACGCGGCCGACTATAAACATAGAAATATGGACCGAGCCTGCTTCTAAAGCGGCGCCTAGAGCAAAGATTAAGGACCCAATCGCAATTCCGCGAGCCCGACCTAAGGCGTCTGCGACTCGTCCTGCGAAGAAAGACGAGAAGGCGGCAGGGATCAGGATAGAGGATACGATCACACCATGAACTGTCGGCGAAGGATCACCAACATATTGCTTAAAGTCGTCCATGACGGTCACAGGGCCGATAATGCCTGTGTCAATGCCGAAGATGAAGCCGCCTAGCGAACAAACGAGGGCAGAGATGATATAACCCGGGGTCTTTCCGAATAGAGTAGCCGTCTGCATTGTTTGAATCAATCGGCTTCGCCTTAGCTTCGATCCTTCTGAAGCACCGGTAGATTGGATTCGTGCAGCCACGATGGCGGTTGGTGCTGACTGAATCGTCATTGGTAGGAGATAGTGTCTGTCCAGTATGGTTGGAAAAGAAAGCCGAAGTAGTGAGAAGCGAGAAGATGGCGGATAGTGTCGAATGATAAGCAATGAAATACTATCCCGCACGTGGGAGAGTGCTTGATGTTCTTGGGCGGTTGTTGTCTATTAGAAAGTCGGAGAATGAGACGGAATATTAATTGCTTACGTATAGGAACATTCTATTATAACAAGGGGTGCATCAATGCTTGTTTCTAAGGGTGTATGACGTTGATTCACCCGTCCAAATTTCCTTTTCAGTGATAAGCGGGTCGACGCTCATTTTCTAATTGGTGCAACCGGAAAGCTACCAAGCACGGGGAAGGTGATGGCGGGCCTACGTCTTCAACATGGAGGTGGATCAACTACCCTATTAGGAATGAATTACGCGTAAATCTGACTTCTGTGGCCTACCTCCTTAGTCGCCGTATAAATTTCCGATTTAGGAGTATTACACGCTCAGACAACAATCGTAGTGGCCACTACGGTAAAAGGGTTGACTGCAGCTGCAACAACAAACAGGACTGTACTTATTACCCAGAAGCGTCTTTGCTCTCTCCCTAAAGTTGACCAGGTTCAGCTTTATATCATGCGGTGTGGAAACCGGTCGAGGCAGTCATGGTGACTTTCGAATATGACCAGGACTCCAATGCTGTTGAGTATATGAGCGCGAGTCCGCCAGGGCCGCCGTACCTCACCCCTGGGGTCTCATATATTTTGTTCTCTCTTCGAACCACCAACCGTGATTTTGAGTAATCCTTCAAAAACTAGCAGTGATGTTGCCATTACTAGGCGTTGACTTCTTCCATCTTATGACCGTTATTGTCCTATGGCCTGTTGTCGAATACTTCTGGCCATCTATAAGTACCCAGAATTCGATCCCTTAGATTTTATTTATTTATTGGAAATATTCTTGCATTATTCCCAGACTTTCCGCAAGTGCTGCAGCAGCAGCAACACATGTGACTTAGTCATCTTCATCAACATGATCAATAATTAATAATTGACAAATTCACATACATAAATGTCGCAGAATAGGGGTCATTTGCTTAGTCATCAAGCCCCAGGGAAGTGCATACGCCCCACAGCAACGCTGTTGTGGGGCTCCCAGAGTATATATAGAGCTTCCTAGCCACCACTCTCTAGATTCCGAATCATCCATGACAATTCACGCTTTTCACACTCTATGCAACCTTTTCCCGCGATCAGCCTAACTGTGACAATAAAGATATATATCACCGACCCGCAGGCATTTCCTGCTATACCTGCTGCGTAACTGTAGCTCTTCTCTTTCTTGTACTGTAAGAGATTCTCCTTCTCTTATACCTCATTTCTTGTTTTTCCGCCACCGGCTTAGCTCTTCATTTGCCTTCCGATGCGCGGTAACCTCCCTTTCGAGGAGAGTAAGCCGGTGCATAGCCCGCTTTGCGCTCTTTGCCATTTTTTTAATGCCGGAAAATATAGAGTTCGGAGAGCTGTTATGGTACCGGCTGTTTTCGACGCATTCGCTTTGATCTTGGGCCTCGATTGGGTTGTTTGGCGGCTTTGATTCCCAGATCGAGGGAAGGGTCCCCGTGCTATTGGTGCCTGCAGTTTTATATCCAGCTGTGCATTTACATAGTTCGGGGCGAATGGAATAAGTCACTCCTCGAGAAAACACCGGACATTTGATTTGGCTATAGAGGCAAAAAAAGGGAAATAAATCATGGATAACTCGACTTAGCAATCAGATGAACGAGAACAAACTATATTATTTACATCTATAGCGTTGATTCGATCTATCCAAAACTCTCAAAGAGGGAGGGCAGCCAAGTCTCTACGGTATAACAAACCGATAGCAGTTGATAGCGGCCGGGCCGGTCTCGCACAAATACAACACCGTCCGCGAAGCAACCTCGCGGGATACAACGTGAGCCAAATGCGACCCAGCAGTGACTGAAACACTTTGAAAGACTGATCGCTGGTAGCGGGCCCTGAAGGGGCGAATAAAGAGATTCTCCAGTTGATTAGGGAGCTCCGCATCGAGGCAGCCAAACCACGACCACACCCCGACAACAAAGCACCAGTCACCCGCGGCGAGTTACAAAATATAGTCGAAGCCGCTGTCACTCAGGCTATAGAATAATCGGAAAATATACAGAAGAGAAAGCCAGCAGATATCGTGCAGAGCGTTAATACGGCAATCGGGGAAAAAAGTACCTGTTACAAACTACCTAGCGGTAACGTAGTCCATATTTTCAGAGAGGAAGCGAAAATGCGTATAGAGAATACGGCATAAGTTTTAATTCGCTTAAATATAGCGCATAACTGTCTCATAAGGAGCTCGTAGTTATTATAAACAAACCTGGCATCTAATACTTTACATCTTCGCAACCTGCATCCAACCTTAGCAGTTTGTTTTTTATGTCCTATCCGACCAAGTTATTCGGTGGCAGTCCGCGCAAGACCAGCAAAAGTGGTAGTCGGATCGGACAAGGTCGTAACACTGACCTAAAGACCAAACTTAGTGAACAGCCATCTTTGCAGCTCCACGCCGATTATGGAGTCGACATCATGGTTCGCCACGGATATGCCTTCGAGCTTGAACGTTTCGGCCCCCAGACCCAGAATGCGGGCGGCGCGCTTCACGATATGCATCCCCCAATGCCTGGAGCATCTCGTCCTGAGGCGAGCCGTTCAAGGCGGCGGTAAAGGAGTGTTCGGAACCGTTTCCGCCGGCGCCGGCGACCCTTTCCTTTTGCTTAACCTCGAGCATGGCGCGTACCGAAGACATTCGCATGTCGCGGTACCAGAACGCGTCCGACAGGTCCACCGGGTCCTTTTCCATGGTCTCTGGCATCGCCCTGGGCTTGAGGCTGAGCACCAACTGTACGTCGCCAAGACCGACGTTGAATATAAGGGTTCGGCCGTGCAAAATCGTAGCCTCGAAACCTATAAGTATCTTTTTCTTGTTAATGCCACAGGGTATCCAGCGCGCCAGGGCCTCGGCAAAGGCGACGTTTTCGGCGACGACACCTACGTCCTCGACCATGGGTAAGGTAATAGACCGCAGCTGCAGCTAGAAGAGCTGGTAGCTAGCTCGTCGGCACAGCCACAGAAACGCTCGCGACCGCTCATCTCAAACTACGCTCACCTACATTACCGCGTAGGGGGGATTCTTAACATGGTCTCCGAGATCACGTGGTTATGCGAAGACCGTTTCGGAAGTAAGATTTACACCAGATTAATTATTTCCCGAAACCGTCTCGAGCTGCTTACCGTCTCGGCAAGCCGTAGCCAAATCGCAGCCTTAATTATCTTAAAAATACCACTATTAAGAATCGAATATTGTCATTGTCACAGTTAGGCTGATCGCGGGAAAAGGTTGTATAAAGTGTGAAAAGCGTGAATTGTTATAGATAATTCTGAATCTAGAGAGTGGTGGCTAGGAAGCTTTATATATAGTGAAGGGAGCCTTATAATAACGTTGGTATGGGGCGAATACATTTTCCTGGGGCTTTATGACTAAGTAAATAACCCTTATTTTGCGATATATCCCCTAAATAAAAGGGAAATGCTTCCTTAAATCTGCCCATTATAGCTTTATTTAATCCTTAAGTATATATATTAACAAAAAAAAATAACGTAGTTAACGAAAACGCGTAATTAATCGTAAATAATAAGTGTAATAATAAAAGAGTAAGTTATATATATATATGTTAGGTAATTTGAAAAAGGGGGATTAATACGTTTCTTTTACCTTTATCGCTTATAATAATAGGTAACAAAAAATAGGTCCGCGTATTTGTTACGACCTCACTGGGTCTTGGCCTCGGGAACGGTTGCCCCATTTGCGATAAGATCACGTAACATGGATTTGAATGGATGTCTTAATCCATCTTAATCCATGGTGGTGGATTTAAATGGATATCTTAATCCATCTTAATCCATGGTGGTAGATTTGAATGGATGTCTTAATCCATCTTAATCCATGGTGGTGGATTTGAATGGATATCTTAATCCATCTTAATCCATGGTAGTAGATTTAAATAAATATTTTAATCCATTTTAATTTACCAAAATGGTTAAAAATATATATATATTTATTTATTTTCTTATAATTTAAATAATACCAACTTATAATATAACTTAATTATCCAAATTATTTTTAACATTTATTATTATTAAACGTAATTATATTTTTAATTTATTACTTAAATTTTTATAATATTATTATTAACATAAACCGTACGATTAAGGTTTAATAATTAATTAAACTAGTTAACCGTTATACGTTATAAATTTTTATTTAATAATATAATTAAACTTTAAATAATATGTTATACCGTTAATATGTCGGATAATACTTAAGAACTTATTATATAACAATATAAAAATATAATTAAAAAATTCGAAAAAATTATTTAGCGCTTTAAAACTTAAATTAATATTACCAGAATTAACAAAGTTAAAATTAAGCCCAAAAAATCCAAACTTTACGACGGAAAAGGTAACGTATAAAGCGTTTTTATCCAAATATACGTTTATTTCCGTTTCGAAAAAATTATTAATAAGGCCGATAAAATCCTTACGGTTACGACGTTCTTTAAAAAAAATACCTTAAATTAATTTAAACCTACTTTATAAGATTACCTAAAAAACGAAAAGTCGGATTAATAATAAATTACCAAAATCTTTTTTTAATATTATATTAATTTCGAAAAAAAATTAAAAATTAATTTCGGAAATTTAGACGAAAAAAAAACCGTAACATAAAAAATTTTCGATTTAAAGCAAAAAAAACCAGTATCCAAATACGTAATAACGTTTAAAAATTTTATGGTTAAAATAAAATAAATAAATAAAGAAAACGATAACCTAATTAATATTTTTTATAAAGATTTAAAGAATAATATTAAAAACGAAATCGTTAAAATAATACGTTTTATTACTTTGGACAAATATATCGTAAAAATAATTAAAATCGATAATCGATAATATAAACGACGACAGGAACGAAAAAAATAATTTGTTCCTAAATTTAAATTTACGGAAATTAATTAAACCAAAAAACGTAATATACCTTTTATTATTTACGGAACGGCCTTAAAATTTATAAAATTAAAAACGGTATAAAAAAAAAACTGGAACTAAATCCGATATTATAATTATAATAAAATAAGTTACGTAAAAAGTTAATATAAAGCCCTTAAAAAATAATAACATAACGGTTAAATTCCGGTACCCGAAAAATAACCAAAAAACAAAAAAGCCGTTATTTTCGGTATAATTAAAAAAAAGAAAAACCTTAACCTACCCCTAAAAATACGAAAAAAATTACGAAAAGTTAAAATATTTTCCCAGGCCGCAATTATCCGATAACGTATTATTATAACTAGCCTAACGGTTACTTAATAATTACAAAAATACAAAAAATAAAAAAAATTAATACCAAAAACCTAAATATTTTGTACGTAATAAAAAAAATAATAACGACAAAAATAATAAAAATTAAATAAATAAATTAAAAAATACCAAAATTAAAACGAAATTTTATATCCAAAAAAACCTAATCGATATAAAAAATTATACGTTATTTATTATAAAAAAATTTATTACTTACGATACAAAAAATAACAAAAATATATTTAATAACGACTTATACGTATGCATAAATAAGAATTTAATTTCCATACGTAAATAAAAAACGATCCTAAAAATTAAAAATAATATAAATATTTACGTACCTAAACTACGTAAAATATTATCGATTTATTTACGGCCAAAAAAAGTTAACCAAAAAGGAAAAATTACCCTAAACAAAACTTTATATACCATTACAAATAATATAACCATAAAATATAAAAAAAATAAATTTACCAAATAATAATAAAAACCTAAAACGAAATATTAAATAATTTTTATTTCCGTAAAAATTATACTAAAAATCCGGAAAAAAAAAAAAATATAAAAGGAAATTAACGAACGATTAATTAAAATAACTTAATACCATATTTAACATTAAAAATAATTAATAATAATAACAAACGAAAAATAAATTACGGTAACGAATTAATTAAAAAAAATAAAAACTTTTAAAAAATAAGTTATTAATTTAAAAAATTAAATTAAACGATATAAAAAAAAAATTTTCGAACTAAAAATTTAATTACGCCGATAAAAAAAATAATTAAAATAGTTATAAACGAAAATTTTAAAAAAAAAAAAGCTACCTATAAAAAAGTTATAAATTAACGAAAATAAAAGGAATTAATACGTATTCCTTAAAAAAACTTTATATACGATAATAAAAAAAACAAAAATTTTTTTTATAATAATTAAAATATAAATCAAAAAAAAATAATATATTACTATAATAAACTACGGAACCGACCCGAATTATATTAAACCAAAAGTAATAAACAAATTACGTTTGCTATAAAAAAATAAAACCGAACCTTATAAAATCGAAAATACCGAAAATACCAAATTTATTTATAATAACGGATAAATTAACCGCAAAATTAATTATTTCGAAACTTATATTTAAGGACGAAAATAAATTATTAATTTCGATATTATCTTAATACAAAATTACGACATAATCTTCGGCAAAAAATAATTATACTAATATAACCCCTTAATTAATTAAAAAATTAACTAAGTAAAATTTATTTTACCCTTTATTAATAAAAAAGATTTAAAAAAAAGATCTTACCATTTAACTAATAACAACGATAGCAAATATAGGCATAAAAATACGACAGAAACCTTACCACCCAAAAGAACACGACATATACAGAAAAAAGGACGAGACAGACATATATAACGCGTTATTGCCACAATCAAAATACGGCTACATAAGTACGAACGACTTTTTAAGGACCAAATCGAGACAGGACTACCAAAACACAGTAAATAGGATTACGAAATAGTCCTAAAAAACGGCAAAACGACTACCTTTTATCCCATATATAACCTAAATTAACAAAAACTATATACATTACGAAAGTACCTCGAAAATAAACTACGCAAAAGATATATTAAACGTTCCAAGTTACCAACAAAATATTTAATATTTTTTATACCAAAAAAAAATAAAAAACTATAACTAATTATCGATTATAAATAATTAAACGATATTATAATTAAAAATCGTACGTTTTTACCCTTAATTATAAAAATAAAAAATTATTTTTACGGAACCAAATAATTTATTACCTTAAACTTACGAAATAAATATAATTTAATTCGTATTAAACTAAAAAACGAATAAAAAATAACCTTTAAAACCAAATACGGATTATACGAATATTTAATAATACCATTTAAACTTATTAATATACCCGTAACGTTCCAAAAAATAATTAATTACGTATTACGCGAATACCTTAATATTTTTATTATCTATTACCTCGATAATATTTTTATTTATTCAAATTTAAAAAAAAAATATAAAAAATACGTTTATAAAGTTCTTCGGGCCTTATAAAACGTTAATCTTTTAATTAACGCCGAAAAAAGCAAATTTTACAAATAAAAAATACCGTACCTAAAATATATTATTACCTTAAAACATATTAAAATAAATCCTAAAAAAATAATAACAATTCAAAAATAAAAAGTACTTATTATAATTACCGAAATCCAAACTTTCCTTAAATTCGTTAATTATTACCGGAAGTTTATTCGTAACTTTAATAAAATCGTAATATTTTTAACAAACCTAATTAAAAAAAAAAAAAAATTTTAATAAATAACCGAAATAAAAAAAACTTTCCAAAAAATTAAAAACGTAATTATTAACGAACTAATATTAATTATATATAACCTAAATCGTCCCGTAAAATTAAAAACCGATATTTCGGATTATACGTTAAATATAATAACCGGATACAAAAATAATTAAAATAATTTATACCTTATTACGTTTTATTCTTATAAATTAAAAAAAACCGAACTAAATTATACTATTCCGGATAAAAAGTTCATAATTATTATTAACGCCTTTAAAAAATTTAAATACTACTTTAAAAAAAACCTACATTAAATTAAAATATATACAAACTATAAAAACTTTACCCGATTTATTACCACCCGAAAATTAACAAAACGATAATTCCGTTACGTAAAATACTTTTCGAAATTTAATTTTATTATCATTTATAAAAAAAAGTTAAAAAATAATAAAATAAACGCTTTTAATAAACGACCAAACTTAAAAAAAAAGGTTTTTAAAATTTTATACCAAATATTTAACCTAACAAAAAAAAAATATATAAAAATACGACAAATTATAACCATCAAAAAAATAATATTTAACTTATACCAAAAAATATAATAATATAACGATCAACTACCAAAAAATAAAAAAACCGACAAAATCCAAATACTAAAAAAATACCAAAAAAAATTAACGCGCGAAATATACGAATACTAATTATACGGACACCTTAAAATTTACAAAACCATAAAACAATTATAACGTATATATTATTTCCCCAAAATAAAATTAATAATTAAAAAAAATTTACGAAAATATAACCTATATAATAAAACTAAAATACGATATTATAAACTATACGGAAAATTATAACTATTACTAATTACGGAATAACCATAAAATTTAATTACTTTTAACTTTATTACTAAATTACTATTATTAAAAAACTTAATAACGGATATATATTATAATAATATCTTTATAATCATAAATCGATTTACAAAATTTTCTTATTTCCTATTATTTAACGAAAATATAAATATAAAATAATTAATATATATTTTTTTTAAATACTTTATTAATATATACGAACTTTTAATAAAAATAATATCCGATAAAAAAATTATATTCGTTTCAAAATTTTAACAAAACCTTATGGTATAATTAAACCTAAACCATAAATTCTTTAACGTTTTTAAACCGCAAACAAATAACTAAACAAAAAAAATTAACCAAATATTTAAAACTTACTTACGGTATTATATTAATTACGAACAAAATAATTAAATTAAAAAATTATTAATAACCTAGTTAACGTATAATATAAATTATTACGAAAATATTAAAACAATACCAACTAACGTTAATTTCGGTTTTATACCAAAAATATACCAAAACTTATAAAAAAAAGAATTAATTAATATTAAAATAATACTTACTTCGGAATAACTTAAACATTTATATACAAAAATAAAAATAAAACTTAAATTCGTACGTACCTAAATACAAAAATATTATAACCAAAAAAAAATAAAAAAACTAACTTTTTAAGAAAAAAAAATAATTTACCTAATTACCAAAAATATCCAAACCAAACGATTTAATAAAAAATTCGATTTTAAATATATCGAACCGTACAAAATCGTAAAAAAAATTTCAAAAAATAATTACTAATTAAAATTATCCCCCAAAATCAAACTATATCCCGTTTTTTATATTTTCTTATTAAAATTAATAACAAACATAATCCAAATTAATACGAAACAAAAAAAAAAATAACAAAAAACGTACCGGTATAAAAAATCAAAAAAATCTTTAATACCAAAAAAAAAAATAACAAAAAATAATATTTGGTTAAATAAAAAAATTATCCAAAATCAAAAAATATATAAAAACCGGCAGAAAACCTTATAAAAACCTAACGCCTTTTAAAAAACTTTTATTAATACTAACGACGCCAAAATTAAAACTATCCCAAATAAAATCTTAATAAATAATTTTTTAATAAAAAGTATTAATAATAACGGAAATTTAACGTTATTTTTTCTTAAAACGTTTTTACTTTTCCAACTTTTTTAAAAAAATTATCCCGTAACGAATTAATTCAGAAACTTTTTTTCGAAAAAAAATTTATTATTTTTCAAAACGGAATAAATAAAACATAACCTTAATTATTTTTAAGGAAACATTTTATATATCTTATTACGCCTTAACCAATAATTCTTTAACTATTTATTATACACGATTAAAATAATCCTTTTTACAATTAACGTTATCAAAAAAAAACAATAAAATACCGGATTTATTACACTTACGACCCGGATATCGGATACATTTATCGTAACGACGAAAATCGTCGATTATTTTATAAATAAAACCATTTTTAAAACAAAATATATACGGTATTATTTTAAAACCGAATATTCGAACGTAAACGGCAAAAAAAACGATATTTTCCTTTTGGTTAAAACGATTACGAAACTTACGATTAAACATACGACCCGACATAATAAAAAAAGAAAACTTACCAAAAAAAATTTTTAAAAACAAAAATCTGGAAAAAGGAAAATCGTATTATAACCTTACTAAATTTTGGCCTCGGAAACGGTTACCCCATTTACGATAAAATTACGTAACATAAATTTAAATAAATATCTTAATCTATCTTAATCCATAATAATAAATTTAAATAAATATCTTAATCCATCTTAATCCATAATAATAAATTTAAATAAATATCTTAATCCATCTTAATCCATAATGATAAATTTAAATAAATATCTTAATCCATCTTAATCCATAATAATAAATTTAAATAAATATCTTAATCCATCTTAATCCACCAAAATAATTAAAGATATATATATATTTATTTACTTTCCTATAATCTAAATAATATCAGCTTATAATATAACTTAATTACCTAGATTACCTTTAATATCTACTATTACCAGACGTAATTATACCTTTAATCTATTGCTCAGATTCCCATAACACTACTGCCAACATAAACCGTACGACTAGGGTTTAATAGTTGGTTAAACCAGTTAGCCGTCACAGTATTATATACGCGTAATTTATTTATTAAATTATTAACGTTATAACGTTTACTTTTTTTTTCGGTTTTAATAAAAAATTCGTAAATATCTTAAATTAAGGAAAAAAAAACGTAAGGTTAACGTATACGTTATAAATTATTATTATTATTATTATTATTATTATTATTATTATTAAAAATAAGTACTTTTTTACGCCTTATACGTATATTACGTACGTTATAAGTTTTCGGATATGTTAATAAACGATTATAATTATAATAATAATAATAATAACAACGTAAATATACGTTATTTTTGGGTAATTTTACGTAAGTTTGTTAATAATAATTATAAAATGCCTATCCGTATTTAACGCGTTACCGTTACGCGCGTTTGCGCGGTTTGCGTTACGCGTATTACGGCCGTTGCCGCCGACGCCGCCGTTATTGTTTCCGCCGTTATTATTCCTTTTGCGCCGGAACCCGAAGTTTTTCCCGCGCTTGCGCTTTTTGCGCCCGCGGTTTCCGCGACCCCCGCGCGCTTTACGCGTATGCGCCCTATACGTAACGTTTGCCGTGCCGTACCTTACCTGGGCTGCCTGCGTTCCGCGTTCGCAAGCCGTTTTTCGGGCGAATATTTCGACGCCGCCGTAAAAAGCCGTTATTAGCGTTATACCTCCGGATATACCTATATGCCGGTATACGTATTTTTCTTACTTTCTGGAATTTTTTTTTTTTTTTTTTTTTTTTTTGCTAATTATTAATTATAGCCTTATCGTTACCCGTTCTGTTACGGTACGTTTCGTAAAGGCGTTCGAAAACGACGTTTTTTACCGTATATATATTTTCTTTCGTTTATTTTTTTTTTTTACGTTTTGGGGAAGGTATTAACCGTAATTATAAAAAATGGACCGTTTTCGTACGGTAGTCCGTATATTGTTAGAAGGAGGGGAAAAGGGGAAGAAGGTTACGCCTGCCGGTGGTACTGCGGCCGTTTTTGCCGCTGGTACTGCGCCTGCCGGTAGCCCTATTACCGTACGCGCGCAGGTACTGGCCCTTATGGGGTAAATCCTTAATCTGTTTCTGCCCCAGCAGTAATAATAGTAATAATAATTTCCTTATTTTTTTTATTAATTATTAAAAAAAGTTTATTTTTAAGGCTTAATACTTAATAAAATATTATTTATTTTATTTACTTTTACGATTTTCCAGATTTATTTACCGTAAATTTTATAAGTTAAAAAATAACTTAAAATATTCGAATTTTTATTTAAGGAATATTTTTATTAAGTTATTAATAAGTATTTAAATTATAAGTAAATAAGTAATATTAAATAATTTCCGGAATTATTTTCGTTTTAATTATATATTTTATATATTAACGTAACATAACCGAATATTACTTTTTTTATTTTTTTATTATTAATTTAATCGTTTATTAATTATTATAAAAAAAATTTTAAGTTTAATTTAATTTTAATTTAAAATTTCGGAATAAATATTTAAAAATTATGGTTTTTTTAACCGTATATTTTAATGCGAATAATTTAAATTTTGTTATAAAGGTCGTTATCGTTATTTGGCGCGTTATTTTTTATACAATTAATTTTCCGAAAAAAATTATTATATAACCTTAGAAAATATATTACGTTTTAAGGTCGTTAATAAATAAGAGATTTTTAACGATTAATAAGATTTAAGTTTCCTTATTTATATTTCCGTATACGATTATAAAAAAGTATATATAAAAAATTAACGGATTATTTTATTAATAATTTTAATATATTTAATTAATAAATTAATTAAAAATTTTAATAATAAAAATATAAAGAAGGTTATATTTGGACGGATTATTATTATAATATATAAAATAAAACTTACGCGTTTTTAATAACTTTTAAATTATTTTTTAAGAATTATTCCGTTATTAAAAATAAGTTTTTTAATTTTTAAGGGGGTTAACAGTATATAAGCGTTACCTTTTAATTTAAAGCGAATAATAGTTTTTTCGATATAAAAATTATAAATTAAAATAATTTATTTTTTTAATTTATTACGGATTATTCGAATACCGAAAAATTACCTTATTTCGTTTTAATTTTTAAGTTCGTATTTTTCGTTTAATATAAAAATTAATTAATTAATTTTTAGTTAATATTTTCGGTAATAAAAAAGGAATAAATCGTTTACGAAAAATATAAAAATAATCGTACGTTATTTATTATAAAATAAGTACGATTTTTTTAAGGATAAAATAAGCTTTAAATTTTATAAGGCTGTAAAAAATTTTTAATATTATAATAAAAGCGAATTTTTAAGCTTATATAAAGCGTTTTTTAGTTCCGTATATATACCATTTTTTTTAAAACCGTTTAGAAAAACGTAAGTAATTATAAGATATTTTTTTCGAAAAACGTTTAAAAAAGTTTTTTCGATATCGTATTAACGGGCTTTAAGGTTTTATTCGGTAATTATAATTATAATTGTTTTAAAGGATTTAGTTACGAACGTAATAATATATATATTAATAATCGAATTAATTTTCGGGAAATCGTTATATATATAAATATGTAATTTATAATATTTTAGTTAATTATTTTTGTCGAATTTATATATAAATATTTATTTAAGGGGGATTAATTTGGACTTGGTTTATATAATCGGCATTTTTTTTATATTCCGTATTTTACGAATACCGTAATTTTTTTTAGTATTTTTTTAAAAAAATCTTTTAAAAGGTACTTTTCGAAATTTTTTTAATATTTCGGTAACTTAGCTTTTAATTAATTCTTATGGATTTTTGTTTTATTAGATATAACGTTAAATCGTTCCGCGTTTTTTTGTAAAGTTTTTACCGTAATTATTATATAGAAAATATATAGTTTTTCGTATCCTTATATTGCTGCATATTATAATAAAAGGAATAAATAAGTAATTTTTTTTTTGTTTCGATTTAAGGTTAAATAAATTTCGCTATTTTTATAGATTACGGTAACGTTTACCGAACGAACGTTACCGTTTTCGGTTTTATTATTAGGATTTTATCGTTTTTGTAACTTATTATTTTTGCGAATAAATATTTACGGTAATTTTTTTTTAATTTTAGGGGTAAGGTTTTATTAATTACCGGTATTTTTTTTATTTATTAAAGTTCCGAATTTAATTTTAGGTAAAAGTAAATCGGTTAATTTATTTATATATTTTATTAAATATATTTCCCGGAACGCTTTTTTCGTACTTTTCTTTTCGTTATTAACTTACGGAAATTCCGTAAATTTAATTTTTTTAATTAACGGTTAAAATTGTTTAATAAATAATTAATTTTCGTTTTTTTAAACGTTTTTCTGGATTTTATTTTCCGGATTAGGAATGTTTTTAAAAGTTAAAAGTTTACGATTAATTTTAATCTTATTTAAACGTTTTTTTACCTCCAAATTTTAACCTTCCGGTTGGTTATCCGTTAAATTTAATTCGGAAATAAAGTTATTTGCGATTTTTAAAATATTATAATTAATATAAAAGTTATTTTACGTATTAAATATGTCGAAAACTAGATTTTTTTTAATTAATTTTTCGGAGATATATAATTTTTTAACGAATTTCCGGTTTATGGCTAAAACGAACGCTTCTTTTTTCTAGTGTATAGAAAATCTTTTTATTAAATTTAGCGTTACGTATAATAATAATTTTGCGGAATTCGGGTATTTATATTCGATAAATATTAAAAATTTGGTATTTTATTAAATAACCAATATAAGCTTTCGGTTTTATTTTTTATTTTTATTTTTTTATTTTTACTTTTTGTTTTTTTGTTAACGGATATATTCGTATGCCGTATATAAAAATTCCAGTTTAATTAGGCCTAAGGTTTATAATAATCGCGTTAATTACGGCAAAATTATATTAACGGAAATATTATTTAAATTAATAAGTAAATATTTTATTAAGTAAACCTAAATCGTAAACGTAATTCGGGTTTATATTATAAAATTACGTAATTATTTTTATTATTTTAAGCTAAAAGTTTTATTAATTAATATTTGGCCTATTCGTTTATTTTTTTTATAGATTTTTTGGTATTTAAGAAAGGCGTTTTAAGTTTAATTTCTTTTAATATATTATATTTAATAAGTTATAAGTCCGTTTATTACGATCGTTTTAATATTATTATCTTACTTAATTTTATAAATTAAGAATTTATATTATTTACGTATTTAATATTCGAAATTTTTAATAATACGGAACGTTATTTTTTAAAAATAATTAACCGTTGAAAAAGCGAAAAGTTTTTTATTATATTCGTTTTTAATTATTAGGAATTATTTAAAATTATTATAATCTATAAGATAATTAAAATAATTCCAGATTATGCATCAGAAGGGTTTAAAAGTTTGGTTTTAAAGCGAACGTTTTAAAATTACCTATAAAGTATACGTACGAATATAATCCTTATATTTAAAACGTTTCGTTCCGGTAATAATAACGTTTTTAATATTCTTAACGAACGATTTTAATATTATAGGTTTTAAATTTTTAAATTTAAGGTATTAAAGATTTTTTGTTTTTGTACGGGTGCGTAAGTAATTTTTTAATTATTATAACGGTTTCCGGTTTTTTTTTAAAAAAATTATTAAAAATATTAATATATTCGTTAAGTTTTATTAAATTACCGGTAAAATATTCGAATAAAAGGATATAAGTTTGTATTAAAGGAAAGTTAAGTTATGTACGTAAATAAGTTTCGTAATAATAATATTTTTGTTAATTTTCTTTTACCGGAAGGAATAATTTAAGTTATAATATTAAATTTTAATTTTTTTAATAAAAATTTCGAAACGATATTAACTTAAAAAATTTTTATTATTATTATATCGTTAAAAATAAAATTATATTTTAATTTTTCCGAAGTTCCAAATAATAATTTTCTAATTTCTTTTTGCTTTATATTATTAATCGGTAACGAAAACGTATTTATTTCCATAATTTCCCTAATAATATTAGGAATGAAAAAATTATGGATAAATAAGTTTTTAATATTTATTAAATATTTTGCTTTATAATTATTAATTAGGATAAATTCCGATAAAGGGTATTTATCGAAATAAATAATAGTATAAATTTTTAAAATAAAATTAACGGTATTTAGGGTATAAGGATCGATTAATACGGTAATAATATTTCCGAATTACGTATTAGTATTAATATTAAGCGTTAATCGTTTTATAACTTTCCGGATTAATTTTTTTATTTAAAAAGGTTTAAAAGGTTATTCCGGAATTTTTTTTTGGTTATATTTAAAGCGCTTTTAAATTATATTTAAATTCTTTTAGTTAAGTTAGTAAAGTTTATAAGTAAATATTTTTATAATTACGAAGCGTAAGGTATTATAGTTAATAAGTTTTTATTTATAAGTTTTATTTAACGTAATTAGGTAAAAATATTTATTTCCGTTTTTAAGCGTTTTTAACGAAAAAAAAAATTATTTTAAGGTACGGAATTAATTCCGATTCGGAAAGTAATCCGTATAATATGGTAATAAAGATTCCGGGATTTTTAGTTTTAGCTTTTAATTTATTTTTATAATATATAACCGAAAATTAAATTTTTAATTTTTTAAGGTTATTATAGGTTTATTAAAAAAATTATTCCGGATAAAATTAATTAATTTTTTTTTATTTTTAATTAAATACGAATTGTTTCCTTACGGCATTTAAGAAATTTTTTGCCGTAAATAGGCCTTAAATTTTTTAAAAATTATACGTTTTCGTTTAAATATAGGCCGAAAATTAAGTTCGGTATTATTAATTAAGTTTTATGTAACTTATTTTAATTAAGCGTAAAATTTTACGGTATTTTTTACGTATTATTATAATAATATTTAATTTAAAAGGTATAAATTAATTTTTTAATTCCTTAAGCAAATTTTAAATCGTAATTTTTTTTAAATAATTAAAATAACTTAAGCATTTTTAAAAATTTGGTTTTTAACCGTTACGTTAATTTACGTTTAAATATTAACATATTTAACGTTTAATTTAAAAATTTCTTTGTAATTTTTTGGGGTTATTTTTTATTAAAAATTTAAAATTAAGTTCGTATTTTTTTTAAGTTTTTCGGGGGGTTTTTTTTTAAGTTTTACCGGAATAAGGTTACGTTAATTTTAATTTTCGTATAAATTTTTTTAACGAAAAAAAATTTTTACGAATTATTTTTTCGTTTAAGCATTTATTTTTATAATATATTTTTCGATCGTAAAAAGTTTATAAAAGTTTATAAAATAATTTACGTTAAATATATTAAAATTAATAAAGTACCAAATACCGTACGAAAAAATATTAAATTATAACGAAAAAAATTAAATAAAATAATTAAAATAATTTTTAAAAATTACGTTTTTAAAAATAGGATTATCTGATATATTTAGGTAATAAAGTTTTTAAACGGGATTTTTAATTAATAAATAAAAAAGGTTACGATTAATTTAACCGTAATTATTTTGCGTAATTAAAATACCGGGTTTATAATTATTATAATTAAGTTAATCGCAGGAAAAAGTTACATAAAATATAAAAAGCGTAAATTATTATAGATAATTCTGAATTTAGAAAATGGTAATTAAAAAGCTTTATATATAATAAAGGAAGCCTTATAACAACGTTGCTATAGGGCAAATATATTTCCCTGGGGCTTTATGATTAAGCAAGTGACCCCTATTCTGCGACAGTTATAGAAGTCCGTATTAATCTCTAAGATTCGAAATGATGTTAATAGTTATATATAAAAATTATAATTTATTTCTACCCCTTTTATTATAGGAATATTCGAGTTAACATGATTTATTACGTCGTTTTTTAAGAATAGGACGCTATGCTTTTATTACAACTTACGAAATTACGGTTCTGCGGGGTTTTACAACTACGCCATGTACACATATTAGTTACATATAAATCAGAACTTGATTATTTTGGATATATATATAGCCGTGGCAGTCGATTTCTGGCAGTCGGTTTATGGTAGATGCTATCAATTCTGGCGGGCTGCTACAGTCTAAAGGTCTGTATGGCGTACGGTAAATTCTTATATAATATATATAGGGATTGTCCGTGCGTTCCACACGGCCTGCGACAGCGGAGACCGTTCCGAGCTTAGGAGGATCTTGGGGACGGTCACCTGGCTGACACCACTTTAGCTTGGCCACGGTTCCCTTAGTCTAATGACAACTTTCTATAGATAATTAGCTTAAGGGCCGTTATAGAACTGGAGATAATCCCAGAATCTAGTACGCTTTCCACATTCTGGTCGTTATCCTAGACTTTTTATACCAAGTCAAGGACCCCCGCTGCGCGGTAGGCTAGCTAGGGTCTGGTGGGGTGGGTACGTACCTACTGCGTCTTTAGCTGGAAGCACAGTGGTCGTTGGCCCAAGAAAACCTAGACGAGAACAACATCAATACCAATATCACAATATTCCCCAGTCGCTGGTGACGAGAGTGGGACCACGAATTCGACCACGGCGTCAAGATGGCCATTCTAATACATTCACACGTATAGTCGACGTCCAAGTCTGTCGGTCGAATACATCGGATCTACTAGCAATTATCTAGTTCTCTCGCTACAGAACGTCCCCCACGGGTCAAGCCAACGCAACTACACGGCGTGCAAAGCTACGGGCTACGACAGCAGGACGGGGCACGTATGTGATGGATAGACATTGGTTGGTAGCGGCAATGGAAGGAGTAGACTGCGGAGGACAGAATTGATGGAAATGATAATACGAACGTCTCGAACTCGGTCTCAATGTGGTGGGTAAGAGCGGTGGGGTGGTACGTACCCACTGGGTAAGCATTTAGCTGAAAACATAGTGGGCGTTGGCCCACGAAACCTAGACGAGAACAACATCAATACCAACATCAATACCAACGTCACAATATCCCCCCAACCAGGTCCCCTATCTGCATCTCGATATATTATCAATTATTTTATAACTAACGCGGCACAGCATCCGGCGAACCGCCAGACCGCCACAAACGTCCCAGGCAGACGGAGCTAGCTTTCGAGGCAATCAACGACGTTACCAATTGCATCCTCTTCAAAGGTTCGTTCAGATACCTTGTGAACTTATGGACCAGCTCGGATCCCTGGCCGAGCAACCCGAGAACGGCTCCTGGAGCGCGAAGCAGAGACGTAGGTCAGGACCCCGTAGGAGAACAGGTGAGTGAAACCACGCAGGGAACAGGTTCTTTTCCTTTTTTCTTCCTTATTTCTTTCTTTCTTTCTTTTTTTAAAAAAAAAATTTGTTACCCATGCGTGCCACGTAATTGATGCTAACGTAAAAACGTGGCAAGGCTGGTTAGTAACACCTATCGAGTTCGGGATCAGAGTAGTTCAGAGTTCTAACCTTTTCTTGGCAACCATAGCTACACTTGTAAGGCACGCCATGCTAGTTGCGACGAGAAGAAGCCAGTATGCAGTAATTGCGAGCGGCTAAGCCTTGATTGTCGGCCGTTTGAATTCATCGTCCGCTCAACATGGTGTCCCACAACTACTACCATTGGAGTAGCGACTTCGGTCGAGGCGGGTACTAGTAATGACGGAAGCTCGACGGCGACAGCAATTACGGCAGAGTCCACGCTACGCGCATCGCGAACAAGGGCCGGGTCTGTGTTTAGCACCTCCTCATTGAGCAATAAGCCAAGTAGCTCAACTTCTGTTCCCTCCGTCTCTTCCAGATCTCCTTCTTCGACATCCTCACCTCCCATCACCTCAAATATAGCCCCTCTCTCTATCAAATCTGAAGTGGCGCACTTGCTTTCTGTATACACCACAGGGGTGGCCACTTGGATGGACATCTTCGACCATACTCGGTCTTACCAGTGCGAAGTGCCGCGCCGCTGTCTCGTGTCAGTACTTCTTACGAAATGCGTCTGCGCTTTCACAGCCAAGCAGCTCAGCCTTCTTCACTCTGGCGAGATCTGGTCAACCCCTGCTACTCATTACTATGGTGATGCGCTACACTCTTTAATTCAGCATTTGAATAGCAGCCCGGGCTCTACACCCGCCGATGCGCTCACGGCCAACATGTTGCTCTCTAGCTACGAGATGCTTGAGGCTCATAGCCACGAACACCAACGTCATCTCCATGGCGCCTTGGCGCTTATGCGGATGCAAGGAATTGACGCCCAGAGTCGGAGAATGGACCGGGCAAATTTCTGGATCTACGTCCGGCATGAAATTACAATCGCCTTGGAAAACGAGACACCCTTGCAGTTCAGCCCTAGGGAGTGGAACTGCGAGTGGCGTGAAGGGGAAGTGGACGAGGATATATTGGGTAACCAACTCATCTGGCTTGTTGCCAGAGCGATTGATCTAATATACGCCCCTACTCCAAACCCCTCGCTTAACAACGAGCTTCAAGATATCCACCGTGAGGCGGCGGCATGGTTTGACAGTTTGCCTATATCCTTTCAGGGCGTTAAATATGGTCATCCTGATGATCTCGGGTTCCAGAAGTCTTACTTTGCCGTGCCCGCAGCTGGTGAGTGATCCAGGGATGCGTTCAAGAATAGAAAGCAAAAATGTAGCTGATGTATCGCTCAAGCCGCTGCGATGATGTGGTACCATCTGCTGCTTATTCTGTTATCTGCAGAAGCGACACCTCATACATCCTCAATGGTTCCTCAAGCAGCAAGTTCTTCCTGTCAATTTCCACAACATTAACTAATATAACCATTCAGATTCAACATCATGCTTCCGAGATTGCTAATATCGCTTTGTCGGAAGTCCCTTTCAGCGTACGCGCATTTTCCGCCCTGCCTCTATTCTTCGGTACGTCCTGACTATTGTAACATACCAGAAGCATCTTCAACAACTCAGGAAGAGAACGCTCACTCACACAATCTACCTAGCCGCTAAGCATATCAACGGATTTGGCAAGAAGACAAAACTCTGGGCACTCTTGGGTGACCTTGAGGTGCGATGTGGCCTTAAGACACGGGGCCGAGTGCAAATTTTACAGCGACTTTCCGAATCCCCGGTATGAGCGGGGCATTTATGCAGACACATCGTTGGTGTCACGTATAAGGGGTACACTCAAGTAAAGACCACTAAAGAGGTCGCTGGAGGCAAGGTGGTAGCTAGCTGAAGCATGGGATAGGGGTCGAACTCCTGTTGACCCTTGGGTCTTCCCCAACCAAGGGTGGGGGAAGCCCCCCCAATATACACCACCTATACGCTGGAGACGCGCCACTTGATCGCCATGGCCTAGCCGGTAGGCTAGTATACCCCCTGTGCTCCGCGCACCTGACAAATAGGCTTCTGCAACTCCCGTTTCCAGATCTTTATCGGCATCTCCTTGGGTCACTGGTTAAAGAACTCGACCTTCTCCAGCACCCAATCCGGGCTCGTCAGGACAAACTCGTACCTATGCAGCAGGGTCGCCAGGCTTTCCCACTTGATCAAGATGGTAACGCTCTTGCCGTGAACCCATGGTAAAATCGAGGTACACATCCAGCATCCTCTTGAGCTGGTCGTCGCCCTTGATTGACCATCTCTCTGGCTTGAAGGCCTCGGGATCCGGGAAGATATCAGGGTCACGCTGTGCCGTGTAGGCCGAAATGCTAAGGCTCGTGTCTCCGGGCGCTAGCACGCCGGCGACCATGTAATCCTTTCCGGGCGGGGTCTTGCGGGGAAGGTCGCCGGCAACACCGGGTGCAAGACGCCCAGCCTCATCGATGCACGCCTTCAGGAATGGGAGAGCCTCTACCTTGTTCCAAGGAGCAATGACGTCGTCGGGGCTGAGTGCTAAAATAGACAGGATAATGAGCGTGAATTAAGGTAAGTCTAGCTGTCTATCTAGGTGGCAGAGAGCCCTATATATACACAATACTGACAAGGAGATATGTTACTGTACTTATAGCAAGACCTTGACCTTTATTTTAACACTCCCGTTCGAGGTCATATTATGTACCAGTACATGCTCCCGTAGTTTACTGTGCTCTGCGGCTTCCGGGCCGTTTGCTCGACTGATTTTAACTTCCGCTGCTTAATTAGTTCTAAATTAGCTTTCGTTACTTCGTTAATTTCCGTTATTTAGTTAATCCCGAATTAACTTTTTTTATTAAGTTAATTCTTAATTAATTAATATTTTGGCCCGGTTTTATTTATTCGGTCCGGGTTATAATAAATAATTACGGTATCGATTTTTTTTACGTATGGTTATCGGATATTAGCTTTAAGCCGAAAGCTTTACGAAATTTTAAGAACGGTTTTCGTACGAATGGTTTGGTTAGGCCGTTTATTATTATATCTTCCGTCCGAATATATTTTAATTAAATTATTGTTTTTATTACCTTTTTTTGATAAAGTATTATTAAATATTAATATATTTAAAACGATTATAATTATTTAAGTTTTTTATTAATATAATTACGTTTTGGTTATTATAATAAATAATTATTATATTAGGTTTAATTTTAATTATAATATTTTTTTTTCCGAAATCCGTATTAAGTTCGTTAAAAAGCCGTTATAATTAAATAAATTTTTTCGTAACCTGGGTTTATTTAACGTATTTAATTTTATAAAATAATAATATCGTATTAATTTAATATTTAAATAATTAATTAATCGTTCCATTATTTAAATTAAAAACGTAATCCGAAATTAACTTCCGGGTATTAAAATTATTTGCTTAATTAACGTCGTTATAACCGGTTAAAAGGTTTAAATTTTTTTTAAAGGTTAAATATATTTTTTTCGTTTTATTATAACCTTATATTATAATATAAGGTTAAAAAATATTTATTTATATATAATATTACGTAAGTAAGTTTTAATTTAATTTTTATTATTAAATATATTAAAAAGTTTATTATTAATTAATAATAAAATTTATTATTTTTCGGGCAGGTTTAATCTGTTACGACCTTACTGGGTTTTGGCTTCGGAGGACGGTCGTTTTACTTGAGATAAGATTACGTAATATGGATTTGGATGGATGTTTTAATTTATTTTAATCCATAATGATGGATTTGGATGAATGTTTTAATTTATTTTAATTTATGGTAGTGGATTTGGATGGATATTTTAATTTATTTTAATTTATGGTAAAGGATTTGGATGGATGTTTTAATTTATCTTAATTTATTAAAAAGATTAAAGATATATATATTCGTTTATTTTTATAATTTAAATAACTTTAGCTTATAATATAATTTAATTACTTAAATTATTTTAATATTTGTTATTATTAAACGTAATTATATTTTTAGTTTATTATTTAAATTTTTACGGTATTATTATTAACATAAACCGTACGATTAAGGTTTAATAGTTAGTTAAGTTAATTAGCCGTTATACGTTATAAGCTTTTATTTAATAATATAATTAGATTTTAAGTAATACGTTATACCGTTAATATGTCGGATAATATTTAAAAACTTATTACGTAATAATATAAAAATACGATTAAGGAATTTAAGGAAATTATTTAACGCCTTAAGATTTAAGTTAATAATACCAGAATTTATGAAATTAAAATTAAGCCCAAAAAACCTGAATTTTACGACGGGAAAGGTAACGTATAAAATTTCCTTATTTAGGTATGCGTTTATTTCCGTTTCGAGGGGATTGTTAATAAGGCCGATAAAATTTTTACGGTCGTAACGTTTTTTAAAAAAAACGTTTTAAATTAATTTAAATTTACCTTACGAAATTACTTAGAAAATAAAAAATCGGATTAATAATAAGTTATTAAAACTTTTTTTTAGTATTATATTAATTTCGAAAAGAAATTAAAGGTTAATTTCGGAAACCTAAACGAAAAAAAAACCGTAATATAAAAAATTTTTAATTTAAAATAAAAAAATTTAACGTTTAAGTACGTAATAACGTTTAAAAATTTTATGGCTAAAGTAAAATAAGTAAACGAAAAAAACGATAACTTAATTAATATTTTTTATAAAGGTTTAAAAAATAACGTTAAGAACGAAATTATTAAAATGGTACGTCTTATTATCCTAAATAAGTATATCGTAAAAATAGTTAAAATCGATAACCGATAATATAAGCGACGATAAAAACGAAAGGGATAATTTATCCTTAGGCCCAAATTTACGGAAATTAACTAAATTAAAAAGTATAATATACCTTTTATTACCTATAAAACGGTTTTAAAACCTATAAAATTAAAAACAGCCTAAAAAAGGGATTAAAACCAAATCAGGTATTATAATTATAATAAAATAGGATACGTAAAAAGTTAATATAAGGCCTTTAGGAAACAATAACATAACGGATAAACCCCAATACTTAAAGGACAGCTAAAGGACAAAAAGGCCGTTACGTTCGGCATAATTAAGAAAAAAAAAAACCCTAACTTATTTCCAAAAATACGAAAAAAACTGCAAAAAGTTAAAGTATTTTCCCAGGCCGTAATTACCCGATAACGCGTTATCATAACTGGTTTAACGGTTATTTAATAGTTACAGAAATATAAAGGATAAAAAAAATTAATACCAGAAATACAAAAGTTTCGAACGTAACAAAAAAAATAATAACGATAAAAATAATAAGAATTAAATAAATGGATTAAAAAATATTAAGGTTAGAACGAAACCCTATATTTAGGAAAACCCGATCGATATAGGAAATTGCATGTTATTTATTACAAAAAAACTTATTACTTACGATACGAAAAATAATAAAAATACATTTAATAACGATTTATACGCATATATAAATAAGGATTTAATTTCTATACGCAAATAAAAAACGATTCCAGGGATTAAAAATAATACAGATATTTACGTATCCAGATTATTTAAAATATTATCAACTTACTTATAACTAAAGGAAATTAGCCAAAAGGAAAAAATTATCCCGAATAAAACCTTATATGCCATTACGAATAATATAATCATAAAATAAAGGAAAAATAGGTTTACCAAACAGTAATAAAAGTCCAGAACGAAATATTAAATAATTTTTATTTCCGCAAATATTATGTTAAGGATTTAAAAAAAAAAAAGGAAATATAAAAGGAAATTAACAAATAATTAGCCGAAATAACCTAATATTATACCTAATATTAAAAACGATAAAAGTATTAAGAATAATTAACGATAACGATAAACGAAAAATAGGCCATAATAACAGATTAATTAAAAAAAATAAAAACCTTTAAAAAATAAATTACCGACTTAAAAAGTTAAATCGAACGATATAAAAAAAAAATTTTTAAGCTAAAAATTTAATTATGCCGACAGAAAGGATAGTTGAAATAATTATAAGCATAACCTTTAAAAGAAAAATATTACCTATAAAGAAATTACGGGCTGGTAAAAATAAAAGAAATTAACATATACCTTTTAAAAAAGCTTTATGTACGATAATAAAAAGGATAAAAATTTTTTTTATTACAATTAAAATACGAATTAAGAAAAAATAGTATACCGTTATAGTAAATTACGGAACCGACCCGAATTATATCAAACCGGAGGTAATTAATAAATTATATTTGCCATAAAAAAATAAAACCGAACCTTATAAAGTTAAAAATACCGAAAATATTAAATTTACTTATAATAACGGATAAGTTAATTACGAAATTAATTACTTCGAAACTTATATTTAAAAACGAAAATAAATTATTAATTTCGATATTATTTTAATACGGAATTACGACATAATTTTCGGCAAAAAAATAGCTATATTAATATAACCCCTTAATTAATTAAAAAATTAACTAGGTAAAATTTATTTTATTTTTTATTAATAAAAAAAACTTAAAAAAAAATTTTACCATTTAATTAATAACGACGATAGCAAATATAAATATAAGGATACGGCAGAAACCTTATTACTTAAAAGAATACGATAAATATAAAAGAAAGGGTAAAATAAATATATACGATACGTTATTGCCATAATTAAAGTACGGTTATACGAAGTAAATAATAATTTATAATATTAACCCTAAAAGTTAAAAAGAATAATTAAAATATTACCATAATACCGTAAGTACGAACGACTTTTTAAGGACCAAATTGAGATAAGATTACTAGAATATAATAAATAAAATTATGAAATAATCCTAAAAAATGGCAAGATAATTATTTTTTATCCCATATATAACTTAAATTAATAAAAATTATACGTATTATAAAAGTATTTCGAAAATAAATTACGTAAAAGGTATATTAAATATTTTAAGTTACCGGCAGGGTACCTTATATTTTTCGTACTTAAAAAAAATGGAAAATTACGATTAATAATTAATTATTAATAACTAAATAATATTACGGTTAAGGATCGTATATTTTTACCTTTAATTATAAAAATAAAGGATTATTTTTACGGAACCAAATAATTTATTATTTTAAATTTACGAAACGGGTATAATTTAATTCGTATTAAATTAGGAAATAAGTAAAAGATAATTTTTAAAATTAAATACGGATTATACGAATATTTGGTAATACTTTTTGGGTTTATTAACGTACCCATAACGTTCCAAAAAATAATTAATTACGTATTACGTAAATACTTTAATATTTTTATTATTTATTATTTTAATAATATTTTTATTTATTCAAAATTAAAGGAAAAATATAAAAAATACGTTTATAAAGTTTTTTAAATTTTACAAAACGTTAACTTTTTAATTAATGCCGAAAAAAGTAAATTCTATAAGTAAAAAGTATTATATTTAAAATGCGTTATTATACTGGAATATATTAAAATAAACCCTAAAAAAATAATAATAATTTAAGAATAATAAATACTTATTATAGTTATTAAAATTTAGGCTTTTTTCGGATTCGTTAATTATTACCGGAGGTTTATCCGTAATTTTAGTAAAATTGCGATATTTTTATCCAACTTAATTAAAAAAAAAAAAATTTCCGATAAATAATCGAAATAAAAAAAACTTTTTAAAGGATTAAAGACGTAATTATTAATAAGCCAGTATTAATTATGTACGATCCGAATTATTTTGTAAAATTAGAAACCGATATTTCGGATTATGCGTTAAGCGTAATAGCCGGATATAAAAACGATTAAGGTAATTTATACCCTATTACGTTTTATTTTTATAAATTAAAAAAAGCCGAATTAAATTACGTTATTTTAAATAAAAAATTCCTAATTATTATTAACGTCTTTAAGAAATTTAAATATTATCTTAAAGGAAATTTATATTAAGTTAAAATATATATAAATTATAAAAATTTAACCCGATTTATTATTATCCGAAAATTAATAGGACGATAATTCCGTTACGTAAAATACCTTTTTAAATTTAACTTTATTATTATTTATAAAAAAGGGTTAAAAAATAATAAAGTAAACGTTTTTAATAAACGACCAGATTTTAAAAGAAAAGTTTTGAAAATTTTATATTAAGTATTTAACCTAACGAAAAAAGGATATATAAAAATACGATAAATTGTAACAATTAGAAAAATAATATTTAACTTATATTAAAAAATATAATAATATTACGATTAGTTATTAAAAGACGAAAAAACCGATAAAATCCAAATACCGAAAAAATATTAAGAAAAGCTGATACGCGAAATATACGAATACTAGTTATACGGATACCCTGGAGTCCATAAAACCATGGAACGATTATAATGTACATATTATTTTTTCGGAATAAAGTTAGTAATTAAAAAAATTTTATAAGGATATAACTTATATAACAAAACTAAAATATAACGTTATAAACCATACGGAAAATTATAACCGTTACCAGTTATAAAACGATTATAAAATTTAATTATTTTTAATTTTATTATTAAATTATTATTATCAAAAAACTTAATAACGGACGTATATTATAATAATATTTTTATGATCGTAAATTGATTTATAAAATTTTTTTATTTTTTACTATTTAACGAAAATACCGACGTAAAATAATTAACGTATATTTTTTTTAAATATATTATTAACATATACGGATTACTAATAAAAATCGTATCCGATAAAAGTATTATATTCGTTTTAAAATTTTAGCAAAGTTTTATAGCATAATTAGGCCTAAACTATAAACTTTTAAACGTTTTTAGGTTATAAACGGATAATTAAATAAAAAGAATTAATTAAACGTTCGAAACTTACTTACGGTATTATATTAATTAAGAATAAAATAATTGGATTAAAAAGTTATTAATAACTTAATTGGCGTATAATATAAATTATTACGAAAGTATTAAGATAATACTAATTAACGTTAATTTCGGTTTTATGCCAAAAATTTATCGAAATTTATAAAAAAAAGAATTAATTAATATTAAAATAATTCTTATTTCGGAATAATTTAAATAATTACATACAAAAATAAAAATAAAATTTAAATTCGTACGTATCCAGATGCAAAAATATTATAACCAAAAAAGGTTAAAAAGGTTAACTTTCCAAAAAGGGAAAATAATTTATTTAGTTACTAAAAATATCCAAATTAAACGACTTAACAAAAAATTCGATTTTAAATATATCGGATCTTATAAAATCGTAAAAAAAATTTCGAAAAATAATTATTAATTAAAATTATTTTTTAAAGTTAAATTATACCCCGTTTTTTATATTTCCTTATTAAAGTTAATAATAGATATAATTTAAATCAGTACGGAATAAAAAAAAAAGGTAATAAAAAACGTACTAATATAAAAGGTCGAAAAAATTTTGATATTAAAAAAAAAACGGTAAAAGGTAATATTTGGTTAAATAAAAGGATTACTTAAAGTTAAACAATACGTAAGAATTAACGGAAAATTTTACGAAAACTTAATGCTTTTTAAGGAATTTTTATTAATATTAACGACGTTAAAATTAAAACTATTTTAAGTAAGGTTTTACGGAAAATAAGTAATTTCTTTATAAAAAGTATTAATGGTAACGGAGATTTAACGTTATTTTTTTTTAAAACGTTCCTGTTTTTTTAGCTTTTTTAGGAAGGTTATCTTACGACGAATTAATTTTAAAGCCTTTTTTCGGAAAAGGATTTATTATTTTTTAAAGCAGGATAAACGAAATATAACTTTTGTTATTTTCGAGGAAACGTTTTATATATTTTATTACATTTCGATTAATAATTTTTTGGCTACCTATTATATACGATTAAGACGATTTTTTTTACGATTAACGTTATTAAAAAAGGATAATAGGATACCGGACTTATTATATTTACGGCCCGGATATCGGATGTATTCGTTATAATGATAAAGGTTGTTAATTATTTTATAAATAAAGCCATTTTTGAAATAAGGTATATACGGTATTATTTTAAAACCGAATATTCGAACGTAAGCGGTAAAAAAAGTAATATTTTTTTTTTGATTAAAACGATTACGAGGTTTACGGTTAAATATACGATCCGACATAATAAAGGAAGATAATTTACCGAAAAAAATTTTTAAGGGCAAAAATTTTGGAAAGGGGAAATTATATTACGACCTTATTAGGTTTTGGTTTCGGAGGACGGTCGTTTTATTTAAAATAAAATTACGTAATATAAATTTAAATAAATATTTTAATTTATTTTAATTTATGGTAATAGATTTGGATGGATATTTTAATTTATCTTAATCCATAATGGTAAATTTGGATAAATGTTTTAATCCATTTTAATCCATAATAAAGGATTTGGATGGATATTTTAATTTATTTTAATTTACCAGAAAGATTAAAAATATATATATTCGTTTATTTTTATAATTTAAATAATTTCAGCTTGTCATATAACTTGGTTACCCAGATTACCTTAATATTTATTATTACCAAACGTGATTATACCTTCAGTTTATTGTTCAGATTCCTACGGTATTACTGCTAACATAAACCGTACGATTAGGGTTTAATAGTTGGTTAAGCCAGTCAGCCGTTATATAATCGGTTTTTTTTTTAAATTTCGTTATTATTATTAAGGTATTAATTTTTTTATACTTTTTTATTTGGTATAATATAAGTATTTTATTAATATATTTTTATTGGTTTAAATTAATAATCCGTTCCGGCCGGTTTTTTCGAATGCGAATATTTAAATAATATTAATAAGGTTTAAGGTTTATTATTGGAAATTATTTATTTAATACGGTTTTAACGTTATTAATCGCTTTTTTATTTTTGCCGATAATTAGTAAGTTATCGACGTAAACCGTAATATAAATCTGTGTTTTTTTGTTAACGAAAATCCTACCGTCCGTATTAATCGGGTTAAAATTAAGCTTTATTAAATATTCGGTTATTATTTTGAACCATATTTTCGGTATTTGCTTTAGTTTATATAGCGCCTTTTTTAGCTTACATATTTTGTCCGTATTATCGTCGAATCCCTTTAGTTATTTAATATATATTTCTTTTTTTTATTAAGCTATAAAAAAAGTAATTTTTACGTCCATTTGTTTAATTTTTAAGTTATATACCGTTATTATAACGAATAGGATTTTGTAATTTATTAGTTTTATTATTAAAGTAAAATTTCGAAATAATTTACCTTTTTAGTTTGCTTAAAGTTACGTATTATATAACGTGCCTTATAACGTATAATTTTATTATTAGGTTTTTTTTTACTTATAAATTTATGTATTACGTAAGATATTTATTTTTTTATATTAATTTTATTAATTTTTATGTATCGTTATTTATTAAAGATTTATATTTTATTTTTATCGTTTTTTGTTATTTATTTTAGAAGAAATTCCGTTTTATTTTTTTAATATTTATAATTTTACGTTATTATTTATAAATTTAACGTTCGTAGTTAATATGAAAAGCGAATAAAATATAAATATATAATTATTTTTATATAATATCCGATTCTAAAATAGATATTTAAATTTAAGGCGTTCTGGGATTTGGTTTTTAAGGCTGAAATTAAGTATATATTTTAAGATATTATTTATAAGGATGCGTAAAAATCGGATTTGTGCGTAAAAGTTATTAATTCGGCAGTAAACGATAATATTTTAACGTTATCGTTTGGTTAGTAAAAAGCGTATAACGTTATTTTTATTATATAAGAAGGTTTATATGGTTATAAAAATTATTTTAGGTTTCGTCCTTTTTTTAATGTTAAAATAAACGTTTTATATTAAAATTTTAATAACTTTTTCTTCCGGCGTTAAGATTCTGTAAGTTAAATTGCCGTTATAACCGATTAATATACCTTAATTTATTTTTTTCAACTTTTTTTTTGTAAAAAAAAAGATATTAAATTTTAATATTTAATATCCTGATATATATTATGTTAAATTTTTATCCGTAAATTATTTGTTAAAACATAACGTTAAATACGTTATAAAATTCCGGTTACGAAATTAATTATTTTTAATATTTCGGGTTATTAATTTAAAACTATATTTTTATTTATTATTATAAGTAATAATTTGTTTCGAATAATAATATTAAAGTTTTCGGTTATATTATTATTATTATATTAGTTTATATTAGTAATTTATAAAATTATACCGTATCGTAAAACTTACGTTTTATTATTATTAAAGATAAATTCTTTGCCGTAATTTATATAAAATATTCGATATTTACATTTTTATATTTTATATTTTTTAAAATAATTAACGAATTATTTGTTACGGTCGGCGTCTCCGTGACACACCTCCAGCCTATATAAGCAGCTGTACGCACCAGAATGATTGCTACAATTGCGATCATTCCACCAATCTTTTGTCAATGCCCCGGTGGTGTAACGGTAATGGTGCTAGCCG
>QJNX01000475.1:0-33184 GCA_004155925.1 Monosporascus sp. MG133 | reverse complement strand
GGGAGCGGCCGGTACTCATCTGGAGGCAATCCAGTCACCGAGCAAGACTTCTCGCTAGGGGAAGATAATCGTTGGCGCCTGTCAGTAGGTTTCGTAGAAATATTCTTTTCGGTCGGTATGCCTTATTGTACATTCTGTGCGATAAAGCAGATCCTTTGGGTTAGCACCTTTAGGTCAGTATAAAAGGGTTGACGTTATTAGGGGCGGCTCAGCCAATCTTCATGTCTAATTGGGCTGTCGTAGGGCTAAGTAGTTCTGTTTTGGCACCCTGGTGATATACGGTATGAGGGCGAGAGATACGGCGGCTATGACATCGATATCCTACTTACCAGTTAACTGCACAGCGGCGAAGGTGTCCGGGGTAACACGCCGACGACGTGATAGCAAGGCAATACATGTAGACACCACTCACGCACGTCTCATCATCCCGGAAGTACAGTGATAAAAAAACCATCCAGGACACTGAGTTTTGGGTTACAAGCCATTACCATATCATGCTCATTAAACAGCTGTGACTAGAGTATCATGTCTCTGTCCTATGAGAAACACCCAGTGTCAATGCTTTCCAGATCCCTACGCGCTTACAAACGCACATGTTCATGATCCCTTATGCAACCGTCCATCCATCGTAGATTACGATCCGTCACCGCCTGCCAACCGTCGTAGTCGTCTTCATTAAGGTCGGTATCCTCCGCATGCAAGTAACAGCCATGTCGCATCTGTGAAACGGGGCAATGGAGAATTACGCGAAAAAGAGCATTATATCCGGGCGTGAGCGCATAGTGATATTTTGCGGCCCCCGTGCCTAGATGTTGACCATGGCGACGAGAGCTGCTCCGCCCCAGAGGCAAGTGAAGCCGAATGAACCAGTGGGAAGAGCAGCAGCCGCCTGAGATGTAGACGGCGCCTCGCTGGTAGAGGGCCCGGTGACAGTGCCGGAGCCAGACGCGGTCGGAGTGTGGGTGTGAGAGTGACCAGTGGTGGGAGGGCCAGTAGTGACAGTGCTTCCAGTTTCGGTGCCGGTAGCAGTTCCAGTTCCAGTCGGGGTACCAGTGGCAGTGTCCGAAGGACCAGTCTCGGTAGGAACAACGACAGAGCCGGAGCCAGTGTCAGTATTACCATAGCCAGAGCTGGTGCCGGGGACCCCAACGGAAGTAGAGGGAGTGGAGATGGAGACAACCAAGGTGCTGGTGCCGATCGTAGGAATCGGAACACCGCTAGTGACAGTGCTGGGCAAGGTAGGCGGGATGATACCAGGGTTAGTAGGCAGGCCAGTGATCGGGGTCGCCGTCTCCGTCACAGTGGCGCAAGAGCAGATGGTAGAGGCATGCTCATCAGCCTCGACATTGGCCTGAATGGGGAGTGGAAGTCAGTTTTTGTGCGCGAGAGTAGGTAGAAGTGGATGAAGTAGACGAAATCACAGGACACCGAGGAAACAGAGACAGCATGTAGAGAAACAGAGGGGAGTGACTTACCATGCCGACGGTAACCATGGCCCCGAAAATTACAACCTTAAGGTACTGCATCCTGATGATGGTTGCTTGATGATGTAGTAGGAAGACAAATCGTGAAGGTAGTGCTTGCTGAAAGAAGGAGTTCAAGATCTGAAGGTTTTGATGTTCGTAAGTGAGACAGACTTGTCGAGGAAGGAGAGAATAGAGGAGAGAGAGAGTAGTAGAAGGAGAAGAATTTATGAGCACGAGTGCGAGTGCGAGTGTGGGCGTGGGCGTGGAAAGTAGGCGGTTTGTTGCTGTAGGTGATTAGGAAGGTACGACTTCGCGTAGGTATTACGTACAGTACAATAGGTAGGAAAGAGGGACGTGCTCAAGTTGAACGTACAGGTGCCTGAGCGACCAGGACAATATGTACGAAAATACATATGACTATAGGGAGAGATAGGAGGAAGCAGGCAGGTGTAATACGTATCGATATCGATATGGCTCTCATGTTTAGTCAATTAATGGATGAAAGTTGGGCAATAGCTGGAGCGGATGTTTTCCTTTGACTCCTGCCCCAATTACTCGGCGAAACACCAGTTCAAACACGCCCAGGGAGGATGGAAAGCTGAGCAGTGACTGGCTATGCAATCACTGGTTATTTCTCTCTCTTGTTTTCCGTCTATCGCAAGAAGCGAACAGTGGATATGTGGTCTATATCGGATGAACTGACTAGGTACGCTCTATTCTTTCTATTCTCAATATTCGATACATTTATGCCTTCCCCTCCACTGCCTTGCCCTCATTTGTTCTAAATCGTCTCGCTACCCAACTTTGGTCTTCACTACTGCCACTACCCGTGGCGGTCCCTTTGGGACAGCGCCATTCCAACCGCTGTCGTGTTTGCTACCGTCTACTCACTGTAGGGATCTGGTAGATGGCGGCGCCTGTTGTAGTATCGGTGCACTGTGATCAATGCCGCTATCCTCCTTGTGCAACGACTCTATGTTTCATATTAGATCTGAAGCAAGGCACATATAAGCAATCTTGGATCGTGTTGCATATTACTGATGGGGTTTTTAGATTTCCCGTCTAATCAGTCAGACTTCCACTTTCTGATTCGCCATAAAACGAAGAAGAGCATCCGGAGACTTTCACCGCGTTCTCCTTTGGTTATATATACATGATCTTATCATAACCCACTAGTTCGGTTGTTGCGCAAACGAAGACCCAGAACAGACCCTGGGACTGTGTCTCGGCTAACTTGTGTCGGGCGTTGACCTGACAAAACCACACTTGAAAATCACTTCGAAAATCTGTCCCGGCAGAGAAATTCATATTGGTACTACGTTGTCATCCGGCCCCTTTTCTTGGATTTTGGGCCACGTTTCACAGCGGCGGGCGGCAGTTTGCAGGAATCATTATATTGTCGCGTCCTCCGTGGTGCTACCGACCAGCGGGTTTCTGTGTTACGGGTTGCCCTCTCCCACGATCTGGTCCACCAGCCCATACCTTTTCGGCGCCAGGGCATATTGCAACTTTCCGGATTCGGAGCCTACAGGGTCCTAATATTGGATGAGTGTTGGTTTTACACGCCCATATGTATGCCACCATTATGAATTGGTAATGCAGTTGGCGAGGTTCTGATGCTGTATTAGTATGGCTAACCCTTTCCGGCTGCTAAGGACCTGCCACCGTTATATAGACAAAGGTTAGAGAAGCATAACACATCCATGTCCTATCTTTCATATATATTCCTATCCCCTGAACGACATTCCATCCTATCCTAGGCCTGGAGTCTTATCCCCTCCTCCCCGTTATCCAGTTTTCGGCGACAAGCCTTGATCCTACATATGAAGAAGCCGGACATCAGTTCCTGCCACTTTTCAGGATTAGACCCTCGGCAAAGGCAAGTGATCAGTAATATTACCATTTTTATAGAATTTGCTGACATCCCGTAGTACCCGTACATCAGCTGTGGAGTTTGAAGCTCTACGTTATAGCACGCAAGTGGTCGCATATGAGATTACCATCGTTAGCCGAAGCGGAGTAGATACGAGAATCTTTCAATGGTACTATCCAGAGTTGAAATTGGGCGAATTTGTTGTTCCCAATCCTCGTCGGCGGCGGCGATGCGGTAATATAAGAGAGTCAGAGCATCGGAAATAAGCCGCAGAAAGCTGAAGACACTACGGTTCCGGATGTTTCATGCATGTCTGTTGCCAATATAATATTGTGTCAAATGGTCAGGCATCCCGCAATTAAGCGTAGCATGTTCCTAGATGAAATATTGGAACAGCCTCAGGGTCAAACCAGTCTGACAGCTGGTTACAGCCGGAGGAGCCCCGGACTCCTCGTTGTTAGAAAGCTTTCACAGTCTATCTGGCGTCACTTCGACAGATTTAATAGCGTAAAGATTTAAAAAGTATATTAAGCATTAATCGAGATCCTTAACATACAGGCTTCTACTCCGTAGCCTGGGACTAAACCTCAAGAACAAAAAGGGGGCAGGGATCAAAGGGACCGAGATGCAACCGAACAATGTCATAGTTCGTTCAATGGACGTCGATCCCCTCATACGTCGGCCGCGCCGCCATGGCCATGGCCCCCGCTATCAGGTGCCGTACCATCGTGATGCTCGCCAGGCCCGAGGCGGCGTGCTCGCCGTAGCTGTCGATGATGTACTCGTAGCTGGAGACGTAGATGGCGATGGTGACCTCGCCGAAGACGGAGCAGGCGCCCAGGCTACTCCAGATCGATACGCCGGGCTGGTTGCTCCATCCGAGCCAGAACAGGCTGGCGGGGAGCAGCGGCGCCGCGTTGATGGCGGGCCACAGCCGGAATTCGGGGAGCACCGGCGCGCCGCGCACATGTTCGGCCTTGCCGCGAAACAAGATCCGGTCTGGCCCGTGGAGAGCCCGTTTGTTTCTCTGAACAGGTAATCGAACGCCGACTAGAAGGAGAAGAGGAGGATGTAGAGCAGCACCAGGTAAGCTCCCAATACAACGATCACGGGCACCGTGGTCAAGAACTCGGCCGGCAACGGGGTGTATCTTCTTCGATCTCGCCAAGCGAGAGCGGCTTCGTGTTCCGAAGCAAACCGCTTATCCCCAGTTATCTGGCGCAGGTGGTGCGCTTTCCACTCTAAAAGAAAGGACAGGTATGTTTCTGGCAAGAAGAGCAAGGCTATAATGAAGGCGAACGTGGAGATGAGAAGCGTCGCCCACTCCGTCCAGCGCCAGCCTAATCCATGGTGAGAACCAACCCATGCCGATGCTTACACGGGGGCTACATCCACGTCAGTAACTATCCTAGATTGTGATTATGCGGAATCGCCTACTTGCGGCCGTGGTCCAGGCAATGATGGGGAACGTGAAGGCCCTCTTGACGGGTCGGAACTAGTCACCAACACTGGAACCATTAATGCCCACCGTGGCGCTCGAGAACAGGCCGACGAAGCAGCGACAGAAGATCTGCCCCGCGAATTTCGGGGCCAAGGCGGGACCGCATGATGAAGATCACGTAGCAGAACGACGAGACCCGACTACGTCAGGTTGCGACCGACCTACTCCGACAGCGCGCCCGAGCCGATGTCGAACACGTACATGGCAATGGTCAAGTTCCCCGCCGTCCTGCCAATTCCGAACTCCCCGCTGATCTGCGTGTTCATCGTGGGCTCGGCGGCGCCCGTCCACGCCTGCGCGAATATCAGCAGCGAGAGGACCGCGATGTTCTTGGAACGCGAGGTCGTGGGCCAGTTCCGGGGGTGTAAGGGGTCGTCCTCCCCGGATGTGCGGACAACGATCCTGCTGTCGCCGTCCTGGTTCGACGCTGAATGAGAACTCAAGGCCCCGTCGTCGCCTGCTACCCCCGTTCCGCCCAGGGAGGACAGTCGTATGCCGCTTCCACATCAGGTGGGTCGGGCCCTCTGGAGGGATCTTGGGCCTCCGTGATCGGCGGCGCCTGCTCAGCTTCCGTTGCGACCTGTTGTCCCGATGCGACGATATTGCAGGTAAGACTGCATTCCCCACCAGGCTCGGCCCGACAGTCTGTCCAAGCGAAGTGTGCTATTCGCACGGCTCTGTAGGCTCCAATGGTATTTGAGTCGATTTCGAAGTCTGCGACATATGTCGATGAGGTTACGTGCCTCGTTGCCCGTCTTAACCTTCCACATGGCGTTCATATGCCATGAACCAACCCCTTGGCCTTTATACAGGCTTGACCAACTACCGTGAAACTGTGGATGTGATCTGCATGGTCCCGCGCTGGTGTGGTAAATGTCATCACAGCAACGGAATCGAGGATGACCCGCCGCTTTGCATTGAACCAGGTAGCCCTGCATATCCAGAGTTAACGACGGGATGTGATATTATGTGGTCGAAGAAATCCAGCGGAAATGGATCCTCCACTTCTTGACCTCCTCTAGTCTTCCAAACGCAATCCCCCGCAATGTTAATAACGCCCCCTCCTGCACACGCCTACCTAACTAAGCCTTAAATCCTTTGCGATGACATATCGCTACCTAGCTGCAATGCAACCTAATTAGTTATGCACCTATCCAGCTACCTCTGTACTCAGTATCTTTCCCAGTGCAATGTTGGCCGAAATCAAAGAGTGAGCAGCCCCCTGAGATAGGTTTGGATTGCCATGCCCCCTATTCTGCATAGCCCAACCAGTCGATGTTATTGTAGGTACATCCCCTCATTCAAGTCTTGCTGACATGTATGGGTTGCGGCTTAAGGCGCGGGCTCTCAAACACGACCGTCAACCAGCTTCTACTTCAACACCCTCACGATAGCCGTAACATGCTTCTTCTATCCCCTACGTCTTCACTATAGCCCCCTTTAAACTGTGGTCTTCAGGGGTCATCTCAGTGCATGGCGCGCAGAGTGGGAGTATTCCCATGAGGTTGATGTCCAGAGCGACCGAAGTGGTACGCCTCCCGTAATCTTCACCCACTTGTTCGTAGCCGAGTATCGCGGGGTTGAGCGTTGCCTCATTTCCACAGCTGGAGACCGGTTCGCCACAATAACACGGCAGTCGGTGTCGCAGGGCAACGCAACTATTTTGCTAAATAATTATCTGCACAAGCCATAGTCGTAACTGAGGGCCTCTATGGAAGGGTGGCTGGCATAAGGGATGATAATAATAGGCCCGTATGCATGCCTAGCACACTCAAGTTAAATCAAACCAGATACTGGAAAAGGGGACGGGTTAAGAAAAATAAAATAAAATAAGCAGAGGGAAGAAAAGAGCAACTGCAAAAAGGAAGGAGCGACACCTGCAGGATTCGAACCTGCGCTCCCGAAGGAAATGCCTACACTAAACCATTGAGGGAATAGCAGGGCATCGCGTTAACCACTCCGCCAAAGTGCCTGGAAAGCTTGTGTAATTGGTTGGCCAATTATTTTGTGCGGGTCAAGCTGTGAGGGTTGCCTCCCGTATCCTACCTTAAATAGCGACTACATCGGCCTTTTCCTGCAAACGCTGCGATGGTGTATCTGCCGCCGCACGAGACAATAGCATTGTTCAGTGGATACCTACCATCCCACACATAGTATCGTCTTGGTAAACGCTGTACCTCGTAACGTTTTTTTTTCCCTTTTTTTGGTTGAGTTTGATTGTCGGCTAACTATTCGGCAGTAATTGTCCTGTAGTATCCTATCACGGATTTGAGGGATAAACTTGACGAGGCTAGTTGCATTACTCGAGAAGTTGACTTATTTATAGTACGTTAGCTCTATGGCGACCATGAAGTGGAAGGTTAAGGAAGCGAACGAGCCGCCGATGCATTTGATCTCCCGGCCCCGCAGTTCCTTCTAAATGAACTCGCATCGCCTCTTCACGAGCCCTGACGACTAGAGAGCTGACTCCCCTAGTCCGAAGCCCCTTACTGGCTTATAGTACTCTCCGCTTCGACATCTTCGCGGTAGTGGTCCGAAATGTGGTCTTCAGGTGGTCGTGTACTGTGTACGACGAATAAGGGCCAGGAGACCGACATATCGGATCGAATGGCGGATGGTCCTAGCACGATTTCAAACCTCTTTGGTTTAATCACTTAAATCTCCCACACGTTATATCTCCTTAGAGCGCTAGAGTGCAAAGTCCGATGTTCGTACCAGCATTCATCACCTTCCAAGAGCCTCGGCGCCTTCCCCAGAGTTGAAAAGGGTGTCGATATCACCAGCTCGAGCAAAGATGCGAAGAACCTGGGCATGTCTATTACGAAGCATCTAAAGCCAACCTGAATACGCTCATCCTGTCTTTTCGACTGTACTCTCGTCTGTCAACGTCGATACTTCCGACACGCGTTTACCCCCTAGGCCGTATCCGTCGCCGGGGAAGTATTATGCATCCACTCGAGGCGTGTGTCTCGTGGAACTCTCTATGCGTAATTAACAGGATAACCGGAATCCTCAAAAGTTCTGGTCGAGTTACAAGCGATTTCAAGAGAGTCTGGTTCAAGGAGCCCGCTAAGGACCTACGCATACCTGGGCATTGGCGCTGGACCAGTCGCAATTGTACTAAACAGAACTTTGCGTTACCTGGGCCTGTTATAATTGTTTTCAATATGTCACTGAGGCGACAGAGCTACTCAGATGTCGATAGCCTCTCAAGTGCCTTTATCGAAGATATGTGAAAGTGCCGACCAAAGCCAATAAGCTCATCAGTACAGGGCGTAAGGTGTAAAACCAGATGTCTACCCATCGGATCGCTCAAAATGGTAGCTATCGACACGCATATGCATGAATCACTCGCCAGTGCCAAATTGGGGAGCATTGTAGATAATGCGTGCTGATAGAGTTATATTCCAGCACTTTTGACTGGTTGGTGGAGGAGTGTCCGGCAGAGATGCATTAGGTAAAATCCGACGCACTGCACGCACCGGTGCTCTTGCAGCCCCGATTCTCCCGGGTCGGTCGATCGCTGTAGGGGTCAGGAGAGTCCTGCAGATGGATTGCAGCGCCCCTACGCAAGAACCATGTTTAGGATGCTGTAAACTTCGATACGACTTATTATGCATGTACTTATTCCTTTTTTCTATCGCTTGGCACGTATAAACGGGGCTTTTGAGAGGTAAAGGGCGGGGACACCTTGCTCTCTCCAGCTCTCCACTTTCCAGGTTTTGCAGGAATCGATCGACAAATCGACATCTGATTATTCCGGGGGCTGATTTCAACTTCGGATTACTAATGGCGAATTCTGATCCAATGGGAATGTTCAGGGCCCCTCCCGTTCGGTTGGGTGCATCGGACTGGTCTCTTATTGGTTGGAGGGAAGACCGATGGCACTTCGTACTTAGGTAATACTGCAGGTAGGTAACTGCCACCTTCAAGAGCTAGGAGAGGCGTCGAACGCCACCTACTTGCCGGACAGCCGATTCTCTTAACACCTTCATAGCTGCCGTGAGTGCCCCGCAAACGAAACGGGAGTAACCTGTCAGATTGTCATTGGTCTAGTTCAGATGATCAGCGAAAAGTCTAACCAGCGTTCAGGAAGAAAAAAGGTTGTAGTAGCGCCTCTGGTCCCATTATTGGCCAATTGTACATAGTTAGCAGCGAACCTTATCGACTGATAGGAGACATGCTCGATGGAGATGCCGAACACAGACCCCAACAGAGTGCTTTGGATCCTTTTCCCGATGGTGCTTTTGGATCTAAAAACACGAGAGGAGCGTAGCACCCCATCCCAATTTCCCCATACTCCTTTCGCCGTTAACAGGAAATTTTGCCCACACGCCAAATCAGTCATTTGGCTAGATAGATAACAGTCCGTCACTAACCATGTCGCATGCCTAAACAGGATACCTGTTGTAAAAGCCACGGTATCATTCCAGCTCTTAGGCTCCGACCACGAACGGACTTGGCGAATAACGCTCCGCCCAACCTCGCAATAAATGTCGTCATGTCGTAACTGAGGACCGTCCATAGGCGCCGTCACTGTAGAAGTAGAAAGTGACAAGACAAGGCCTCATTGATCCTTCTGAGACCATCGCACCCGATAGCATCATAGCTGCGCGAGGTATGAGAGCATCTATCGCCAAGAAGCCAAGGGCCTACTATCGAGGCGGCGGCCTCGGTAGAATCCGGCTGACGGCCTAACAGCCCTCGCCAAGCTGAGGGCTAGAAGCCTGCCACGGAGCAGCGATGTTCGGTTGCGACATGACGGCCTGGGCAGTCTTGGCGATGTGATTCTGGATCGGCTCGCAGTCGCAGTGGGCGTGTTTGAGCAGCTCCTCCCGGAGATCCAGGACCTCGACCTTGAGGCTCTGGACGCACGACTTGAGGAGGTGGTACTGCTGCTCCAACTCCCGCTCCCGCTCCAGCATGATCTCGTTCTTCTGCTTGGACTTCCGGCGGCACTTTGAGGCGGCGAGGCGGTTCCGCTGGCGTCGGAGCTCCGCCTGGCTGTCTGTGTCCGACGTCTCGGTGTGGCGCCTCTTCCTCGGCGGTCGGAGATCGCGCACACTTTCCGGGGGAGGCGTCTCGGTCTGGGCTCCAACTACGCGGTTTGACTGTCGCTGTGCTGGAAGGAGGCTCTCGGACTGATCCAGCTCTCTGGGGTCGACATTTATGCAGATATCGTCGCGTTTTAGCTATTATAAGAGATGCCAGTCAGCCATGGATCCATTCCACGGAGAATGCCGAGTAAGCTGTAATACGAGCTGTAGCAATTGAAGGCCGTACTCACCATAGGTGAGGTGTGGAAGCTGTACAGATCATCGTCAGAGCTTTGACCGGGGCTCCCGTCGAGAGGGCCAATCAGAACAGGGAGTGGTAGCGGCTCCCGGTACTCGAATGTGCTCCGGCGCATATCGCTTAAGGTGCAAGTCATCGGAGCAGCAAGTACGGTTTCTTCGGATACAACAGGAATTGGAGAGGCATTATGGCCCAAACCGCACGCGCGACCGAACTATCTGGGGCGCACCTGGAGCTGGCAGGTGTATATATATGCAACGGCAGGTTTGGAGATCTTAAGCTGCAAGGTTTACCTATTACTAGTAATAAAAAGTCATTGACCTCACTCTGCAGATCATGGAACAAGCCTAGCGGTTAGACCAACTGTATTTTGGGTTAATACAGGGTGTTAATACTAGTGTTTGCAAGGCTTTGGCTCCACGTAAAATCAGATGCCGATGGACCCCGGGTGCGACGGGGCGGGACAGGGCGGACCAAAAGGTCCAGCGGTACCCCCTAAAATAACAGTCTAGCTCCCGCCTTTCCCGCTAAATTGAGTGGCGCAGCCAGGATCTACAGGAGTATTTCCAAGAAATATGGGGCAACTTATGACCAAATGCAGATATACAGTACGGAGGTACTGTAACCTTAGTCGATAGTTCTCGATATGTAGAATTCCACTAGCTTCGATAGAAGCAGAAAGTCAGCGGATGCCAAAATGTTGATTGGCAGACGGCCTCATATGCATATTACGAGCGGCAGGCGTTCGAGCTCCTCTGTGTTCGTTATATCGAGATCTGAATACACTGGCGGACTAAGAAACGCCTCTGGAATCTACGTACACTTATCGGCCGTACACATATAGATTTCTACCCTACATATTATACCAATCAATCGGTTACGACGAGGGTGAGAGCAAGTACTACGTCGATCTTGGCGTTAATCTGGTCTGCTACCACTGTAAGTACACGACGTTTGCTCCCAGAGCTTACGGGAACCAACCTGAAGCTAACAGAAGACATACTTACGGATAGGGCTGGCGAGCGCTGCAAGACGGTTAGTGGGGTACGGTGCGAACCAACACGATCTTGTTGCTGTATTCAATAAACCGTCGTATTGAAGTTATCTAGGTGGGGTATGAAGATATGGTAATCCGAACAATTCTTCTTGGCTCAACTTGTTGCGATGAGAATAAATGGGACTGGATTCTACGTAAAACTCAGCGCGGCTTTGGGAAGGTATTGTTGCGTATAAGAAGATGACTTTAACCAAGCTGATGAAACCAATAAGAGCGCAAAGTTACGGAGTCCCCTTTCCACCTCCCGACTGCCAAGAGCATTGATCGGGGAGGTCCGAAGTTCTTTAAAGGGCTCTCCTCTCCATTCTTTGATATAGTGAAGGCCAGGAGAGGAACCAATGTTATTGAGCTATAACTTCTATATCTCGTGGAGCTCTGATTTATGCAGTGACTAGTCTGTCAATCCTGGATCAAATTCCCTGTCGCTGATAGAGGGACTCTTGCAAACTTACGAATTTAGAAGATACGCGGCTGGTTTCCCAAACTGCAAAGTTGATTTGCTGGTAAGAGTGTCATATGCCGAGTTGTTCCGCAGTTCCAACAGTCGTAACAAAAATATAAATAAATAATATAAATAAAAGAAAGGGAAAGGAGGGCGAAAGAAAGAAAGAAAGCTGCAGAGTTGCATTCTAGCTATGCTTTTGACTTAATGCTACAAGTCGTCCTCATCCCTTTCAATTTGAACTATATACGCATTTATCAGGGCTTACAGTATGTAACTTCTCCTAGCCTCTGAACGTTGTTCTAAATCTGGGGCGGTAGACATTATTGTTAACGCCATTGCTTTCCCCGATAAGTGTACTTGAAAACTGGGAATCACAAGCATACTGCGAAACAGAGATAATACGAGAACGATTTCCCTGACTTCCGGCCCTCGGCTAAAATTAAACGCATCGAGTAGGGCTTTAAGAGGCAGACAGAGGCAGTTAGCCACGACCCTACTGAGACTAGGCGGTGACTTCTTCATATTTACCCAATACATAGATACTCATGAGAAGGTTCTATATTCCGTGATCCTATATATGGTATGGCAGTCCGGCTTCGAAGCATCATTCGTTCTTACAGCGCTATATTTTGCCTAGGCCGTGAAGAGCACTCTTCCGCAGCTTCTGCATTACCACTTCACCTGCCGGGGAAAATTGTGCAACAGCGTGAAAGGCTATGTAGCAGAAGCAGTCTCGCAGGTAGGTAGCAGTAGAGATGACCATTAACGCCTGCCCTTCCCTCACATCCACCGAGCAAAGGGCCATATATATAGACAAACAAACCCCTGTCTCGGAAGTTCCACTCTATATACATACCCCTGACAAATTCCCCTGATATCACTGTAGGCTATATCATCGCTACGCAATAGGCGTTTCCGTTATTCAGCATGCCGCATCTAGTTATATATGCACGTCAACTAGTAATAATAGGAAGATAGCTTCAGATTAGATGCACATTGAACAGCGGGCTCCTAAACACAGCACAATTTCGGGAACCGAGAATCACCACTAGACAACGATATGACATGTCTTCATCTCTACCAAAAGCTACGCTGGTCCCGTCTAGACCGCCTTCGTCAAGCGACTTTCCTGCTTCCTTTTCTCCTCATCCGCCGCCTCGTAAGCGGCGCAATAACCAGCGTAATCTCCCTCCTCCCTAGCGTCCCTACGGAGGCGGCGCAGCGTCTCGAGGACGAGCAGGACGAAAGCCAAATGGAAAACACTACATCACCATTAACCATTTCCCTCAACTGCGGAATAGGTGGGGGACGGGTCGCCGCGGGGGCGCAGCATCTTAATTAAGTACCATACCCGTACGGCATGGCGAAGATCCAGCTCGCGGTCACGCACCCGCACTGCGACAGCTCGCTGCCGTAGCGCACGCACTCGGACAGCAGGTCGCGCCCCAGGAGCGGGACGTAGGGGGCCTGGAAGGCGGCGAGCACGGCCCACGCGGCCAGGTTGACGACGTGCCACGGCAGGCGCCACTTCAGCAGGAAGACCTTCATGCCCGTCCCGCTTAGTCCGCTGCACATGGCGTAGCGCGCCATCAGGAAGGGGTGGGCGATGATGCCCCGCGACGGCTAGACATCATCAACGGCGACTCGGACACAGTGAGACCATGTTTCGAGGAGTTCTTTCGGTGGCATAAGCGGAGAGAGAAGCTGGGGACTGGACTGGACTGGACTGACTAGCGCGATCTCAGTCCGTTGGATGTGGTGTCCGGCCGTCGGAAACGTGATAAATGTCTCCTTGATGACTTCCCTGTCGTCCGGGCCCTGGGCGCCCGTGTAGGCCATGACGGCGACGATGAGCATTCCGATGTCGGGGACGACCATGAGGATGCATAAAAAGAAGCCGATCTCCACAGGACCTAGCCCGGATTTGCGCCGGGGACGTTTGTCTGGCATCTTAAAGGCGGGCGCCTATATGAGAGGTATTGAGCGTCTGACAATTTGCCCCTCGAATGCCATGCTTTAACGAATATGAAGCGGTTTCAGTCAGCTCTATGCATTGCATACCAAGCATCGACATGCCCCGCGAGCTGCTACATAGTAGTCCCATCTCAGCCACTGCCAAGTCACGGCCTACACAAGAAATCCAGGAGCCACCAATTATATCACCCAATAGCCGACTTGCACCGCCGGGCGTGAACCACCATGCTAAAGGAGGAAAACGAATGATTAAAAGAACAACAAGATAAGCGAAGCTTGATAATAACATGACAGATTTGTACAAAGCCGAAAGGGCAGAAAACTAGGCTAGGAGAGAGGCCTAGTAGTTAGGAACTAAAGAAAAAAAAATCGACCAACGCAGGATTCGAACCTGCAATCTTCAGAGGGATTTCCTTCAACCGAAATCTGACGCCTTACCATTAGGCCAGCTGGCCATGCTATCGTTTCCAATTTCAGTACCTTATATACCCCAGCGGTAACTCAAGCGCAAAATGTTCTGCGGGCCGGGGGGGGACCCCACAACAGCTCTCTCCCCCTCTCACCATGCAAAGAACTTTGCATTTGCATATCCTACTAGGTAGTTACTACTTAGTGTGTCAGTACAGTATGTAGTTCAAACTTAGCCCTCGGGTTCATGTGTATGGAAGATTTTGCATTGTTCGGAAATTGGTTATTGAAAAGTATGAAGCAAAATCAGACGGCGCAAATACATATAAAAACACCGTAAAGCTCGGCCTCTCCGTTCCAACCCATTGAGCACGACACGTACCCATACGAATCAAAGGACGACGGCCAGACGCGACACTGTATAGATTGATCCTATCGGACCCCGGTTGAAGGAAAATGATGACGCCCCGAGATCAGACATCGCAGCCGGAGAGTTTGGTCAGGGTATGAAATGGTTAAGCGCTTAAATGGCATTCAATATCTGAGCTGTTCTACGATCTACTAGCGCCATCATCCCTTATATCCATTCGCGGCTCTATGACGGTGGCCTCCCCTCCTCCGGAGGATCACCTCGGCGACTCGTATATATCCTTGTTGTAAGGAGAGACGCCCTTCTTGATCTCGCGGACGATCTCGGCTGCCTCCTGGGTATTCCTAGCCTCGAAGTCGTATCTCTTAGTCTCGGTTGTCTTGTACACGAGAAGCTGCGTCGCGCGTCAGTCAGTCAGTCAGTCATGAACTATGTAACTCCTTTCTCTCGCAGATGACGGCACTCAAATATCGCGGTTGGTAGGCAGATGTAGAACAGAAGAAAAGCATACCTTGAAGTTCATGGGGTGCCGCCTCGATACGCTGCACCCGACGACGTTGCTGAAGTGGACCGTGGTGGTCTTGCCGCCGCCCTCGCGCGTCGTTGCCTTACCGCCCGACGACGGCATGATGTAGACGTACTCGCCGTCAATGGCGAGGATGCGCTCGTTCATGCCGACGAAGCGCAGCTGCTGCCGCCGCCACACCACGTACTTCTTGTAGTTGACGCCACCGGCGGCCGGTATCTCGTCCTGCTTCATCACCTCTCGGGCCAGCGGGTGCATCGCCATGCCCCCCTTGGCCTTCTTGCCCTTCTGGCCCACCGCCGCCGCCTGGCCGTCGCCCCAGATGTGCAGCTTTGGCGATGACGCGCCCGGCGAGCCCGTGATGGTGAGCGGCCCGTCCGTCGCGAACCGCCGCCGGTGCAGCTCCAGGTCCGAGACGTTGCCTATTGACGAGACGGTGCGGTCGACGTAGACGACTGCGCCGGATCCGGGGAGTTTGAGGACGTGGCTGTTCTTGTCTAGCTGCCTCTTCTGACAAACCAGGTCGAGTACCTCGGCGAGGTACATATCCGTCGTAACATCCAGGGTAACCATCTGCCCGGCAGCTGCGTCTGAGGAGAGGATGTGGATCCGCAGGAGTTTCTGTTGTCCCCTTGTAGCAGCGGGGGCTGATGTCGGGGCGGCAGGTTTGTCAGCAAATGGCGTACCGGTATTCACGCGGTAGGCTGTCGTCGTGATAGGGTTCTGCCGCGGCTTCGACGGCGGGGGCATAGGACTTTCTGGTTGGGGAGTATTCTTAGGGGTCAGTTCTTCTTCATGTGCCTCCTCGGCTGTCTCCTCGTCGAATTCGGGCGTCTGGCTTCGGTTCTCCGCGAATTCTTCCTGTGATGCGCCTACCAACCCGAAGTCGTCGTGAGGCCTAGAAGCTGATCGTGACCGTACCGCCTTGTTATTGGCCATGGTGAACGAGTTAAGAGGCTTCTTGCGCTCTAAAGGTGGGAAATCATCGTCGACTTCGCCATCTTCAGCCATCCTCAACGTCCACCAGTTCACGCTCATCTTATCGGAAGGAATTGGCGGTTCCCGCTTCTCTTCGTGATAAGTCCATAAGATCAGGCCAATGGTTTCTACTACCGTGACTGGTCTAAACGTGCCGTCTGCTTCTTGCAGATTGCGCCTTATGAGCACCTCGAAAGGCTTGTCGGGATCCTTGGAAAACGGGGCATAGACTCGTAAGTATAGGGGTTCTGGGTCACCCCGCCCCGACAGAGAAGCGAACTTCTCGAAGGGCATAGACGGCTTGGTTTTCTTAGCCTTTAAAGCATCAGATAGTAAGCTACGAGGCTGCGCCGTGCTCAAAGGCCTAATGGTACTCATGGGCCGCGGGGGCGGGAGGGCTTCCAAAACTTGTGGCTGCGACGGTGGAGGAGGCTTGCGAATCGTCGACTGCCGAAGCAACCGTTTCGGTACAGTGCCGACAACCTGCTGGCCAGGAGAAGCCCCGACGACTGGGTTATCCCCAGTATCAAGAATCGATGCCGAGTCGACACTTTCCACGAACCGAGACGAAGTATCGGACGCATCAGAATCCTCTTCCTCTGCGGCGAGTAGCTCGCTACTTTTTCGGTCGATGCCTTGTGCTGGTTCCTCGGCTATTCGGACGTGTGACCTCGCCGCTTTGGCCGCAGCCCGCGCAGCTTCTCTCTGCTTATGGAAACCGGAAGCGTCGAACTCGTTCTCGGAAGACACCTCACTACTAGTGACCGTATCTCTCCTAGCCCGCTCCTTGACAGTTTCCAAGGCGGATTGTGACCCCCGCCTAGTACCCGGCGCAGTTCGCGGAGATGGAATACCTCCGGCTGCGGCTTGCCTTAGGTTCGACGATGACCGATTGGGCGAGGATCCTGCGCGGCTCCTGACGGGCATCTTCGCGAACCTTATCTGCTGGGCGGCCCTTTGGTCGGACTCATCGTCGCTCTCATCACTAAGATCGCTGCTATCGTCTTCCTCCAGTTGCTCGCGTCGCCTTTCTCTACGGCGCTTGATGGCACTACCAGGCCCAAGGGTATCTCCCCCACCCCCTGTTAACATTCCTCCCTCATCTGCTTCATCTTCCAGCGTCAACCCAACTGCGCGAGGTGCAGCATGGAAGTATTCGGAGGCAATGGCGGTAGGTATTGGAGGAGAATGAGTTCGTTTGATATGGGCAGGGTTGGGGCGCCAGCCAGCGGCTTTGAAAGGAGCGGTACTAAGAAAGCTGTCGTTGATGGTAATCAGGCGCTCTCCTACGCCGTCAGCAATTTCGGTAAGGTAGCTTGTCCGCAATTGATACGAAACCAAGCTGTAAGAATTCGTTGGTCAGCTTCTAAGAAACGTGCGAGATACGATAGACCTACTCCTCCACTTGGATTAACGACATCTTGAAGGAGAGAATGCGACCGGTCGCATCGGGGGTGTGCGTAGTGACGTAAAGTCTTAGGACACCGCAATGATAAACTTATGAGCCTCCATTATTTCAGAAAAGCCCGTAACCATATTGGTGGGTGAGGAAGAGTGGTCGTCGGCAGGCACGGGGCCAGTCCTTGATGCTGTGAAGGTACGTGAGAGCTAACCTAAGTAAAAGTACTTAGTTAACGTTAGGGAGTGGATGATGGGACTGGAGGGATTGTAGTAGTACTTAGGGATGTTGGTAACGGCTCCACAGACTGGATGGATCTCCAGATACCGAATTCAGCTTTACACTATAGTAAAGCTCAAGCGGCAATTCAACGAATCAACAAAGGGTAGCGCTAGAAAGGCGGGGTAGATTACCTCAGCAAAGCTTTGGCCTCTTTCTAAGGTGGACTTTCGACGTTTAAAGTTAGTCGAGTATTAGTTAATAACGCTAAAAACTAATTAATCAAAACGTAATTCCTTGTAACGAATTAGAAAAACGGTATTATTATATGACAAAGCTCTGTTCTAGGTATTTCCGGGTTCTGTAAATCATTTGTGGTAATTAATGAAGGGCTTTCTTCATGATCGTGTATATGTGTATGCGTATATACAGAACTATATAAGTTCCCTAATTACAGTCTAGTGTTAAAGCGGGACGGGATGATTCGGTCCTTGTTAGGAGAAAAGTTGTCTAATCACAACGGGTCTGGACCAGGGACGGCCAGATACAAAGGCAATTCAACTGTATTGAAGTCGGTGTTATGACCGCGATGATGATCCATAATAGTTGCTTGGGGTTGCGCCCAGCAAACGAAATAGAAATACATCTCCGGCCCGGATCAAATGATCAGCCGAGTCATGTGGTAGTTCCCTCCACCCTGCACCACTTCAATACTTTTTGTGTCGAAATAAACAATACTCCACCGTAATATTTTGCCGAAAAGATGCTGCAAGTCCGACTTCCCTGGCTGGCATGGCTCTATTCCTTCAAGATGGAGAGCCGCCTTCCCCTGTGCTGTTGAGTAGATGCTTCGGGACATTATATGGTGGAACGACATGTATAATGAGAGTATTCCCGACCATTAAGAGAACACGTACAAAGCTGCAATGCAGCCGGGGGCTGTCAGTCAATCCGGACTGGCTCGTCGCCAAGGTGGAATCCAGGGGTTTACCTAGACGCTGGTTTGTGATGATTCACATTACCGCATCAAGCATCACCAGCAGCAGCAGCAGCAGCAGCAGCAGCACCACAGCCACCGTGTTTAAGCATTGTCGCAACTTCCCAAATATGGCCATCCAAGTCCGTAAAGCTGCGCGAATACATCCCCATCCCCGCGCCAAAATCGGCCAACTTATATGGGTCTAGGGTACCGCCCGCCTTGGTAACCCGGGCAAGCCACTCGTCCACCTCCTCGCGCGTCTCGAGCAGGATCGAGAAGAGCGCCTCAGTGGCCTTGTTGGCATCGACGATGTCAGTGTCGGGACGCATGAACTCTTTAAAGCGGGTGGGGCCGTGGATCATGAGGCAGATTTGCTGGTTAGGACGGGGAAGGCGGAAAGACTTGGTCTTCTCGTCGTCCCATTCGAGAATGGGGGTAAAGCCGAGCGCGGTGAAGTAGGCCGCTGCAGCAGCAAGGTCGGCGGCGGGCAGGTTGACGAAGAAGCTTGGCGGTGGCTGGTTGTCGGAGGTCTGAGTTTGGGGTTCGGAAGACATTGTGAAAGTGATGTTAAGGGACGTGCTGGTCAGGGGTGGTGTTTGTAGGAGGGGATCTCTCGGAGGTCTTGCCACCCGGACACTGGATGATGTTTATGTTTGCGGACCGTGTTGCAGTGCGGAAGACGAGAGCAGATTTCAAGGGAAAGTCTGCTTGATGGAGAAGAATGTGGTTGCTAGGTGGGAGACAGCGACTATAAGTGTTGGGTTGGCGTCAGGCCTTTTATCTTCAACCAGATTTATTCGAACCCCCTCCTCCCCCCTCAAAGAAACGGCAGAGGATGGCGACGGAGGACGCTTCATGGAAGCGAGGCGCGACTTGGCGCGTTTCTGCCTGATGCCAAGATCATACTCGCGTAAAAGTTACCCCAAGAATCGCGAGGGGTACGCCTGGTCACCTGAGTCTCTCTCCCTATTCTGGCCGTTCGGTGCCCTTGGCTGCCGTTACGAATCCGAGATCTGATCAGCAGCCAATGAGTGGCCTCTGATTCCACTGGTGGCTTTTGCATGAGTCAACTTGACGTGATAGTCTGTCTGATACGAGCCAGTGGAGGCCTGAGCATACGATGAGGCAACTTGTTCGACAGCAACTGAGGGGGTATGTCAGCCAAGTAGCAAGATGGAGACTTGCATTATCAATCAGTTCTTTTGGTGCACCCGTACGCGAAAAAAGTAGCTATAACTAATCCCGACTAAGGGTTAATTCATTTGAGCCAAGACCTAGCTATTTTTCAGCTGCTAAGCCTTAGTTTTAGAAATTGTCGCGGAATAGATAGCCAGGAGATATGAATACGTGAACTGTTCTTCAACCCACTTCAGCTGGGAAGTATGGAGAACACCAGCCCAATTCCAGAGCGGAAAACAAACACTAAAGTCACAAGGACGCACGGATGCTAGACAAGAGGCAGCTCTCTCAACAGTTTCGTTATTAGGTAGAAAGGGGCCAGCCGGGTATATAACAGCACATTATCAGGGAAGCCAAGGCGTAGCAGGATCCACTTCACATGTGATAAGCAATTATTACAATACAGGAGGAATCGTTGGCATCAATCTAAACAAGTTCAGAATGGCGGTACCAGAAACCTTCTGCGGGGGAGCGTAGTCAGAGTACTAGAATCCGGAGACGCATACAGGGTGAAGCTGTACTAAGCCCAAGAGCCGCCTCGGTTCTTTATCGAAGCGTGGGTATAGAGGATAATACTTTCGTACTCGGAAATGGCTTATTATTGCCAGCTTCGGCTCTAAAGAGGGAAGAATCTCCCTAGGCCCTCTGGGCTGATTGATCCCGTTATATTAGCCCCCTGGGTGGGGCTCGTTGTTAGTTATTGGAGGTCAGAGTAACAAGTCAACCCAAATATGGATAACAGTCTGAAGCCTGCCCCTTTTTCTCCTTACTGGGAGAAACCACCCATACATATAGAGCTTCGCACCGGACTTTATCATAGCCTCCGGTTGGCCTGACACTCGTCAGGGGGCCAGACTAGAGTCCTGTAGACGCCATATTGACCGTGACGAATATCATATTTGCGTGTCTGCAAACTAAGACGCACTTCATTGTCGCTTCCCTGCTCTTCAAGAGACTGGGGAAAACGTATTTCTAGATGCTGCCTAAGTACCTGCGTCTTAGCTGACAGGGACATCAATATCTTGAATTCCAATTCGGCCGCCAAACGGCAACAGAGGCCACCATCTACCTAATCAGTCGAAAGGAATCACTGTGGTCCATGATTAAAAGCTGCTTGCTTAAAGCTCGCGGCTGGCAATAGCGAGAGCTGAGCTAGGCTTAGGACGCTTGCCGAAACACAGGCGTGCAGAGGGAGATTATGAAATCAGGCGGAGCGTAAAGACAGGCTTGCTTTGGGAGGCCAGCTTCTTACGAATGTGCTCCATAAGGTCTTCTTCCAGGAGTACTAATTCCTTTTTAAGTGAAACCTACCTACAAAACATCTACCCTGGTTCCAGGCGGACGGATATTTACGCCGAGGACACGCCAGCAGGTGGTTGGGAGCTTAACTCGAGGGAATAACAGATGCATCACTCAAAACACGCCAAAGTAGAGAAGACACCGCATGCTCTGTGGAAAGACTAGTCAATTCATCGTCAGCTAGCATACAAGTCGAGCTCATGCTCGATACTATTCTCAGGTGCGCGCTCGCATTGGCTGCAGCGCAAGGTAACATTTCCAGACTGGATACTCTGTCATTCCTCAAGCGAGTGACCAACATCCCATCATACCCTATCTGCAACCAGCGCTCGTCCCAAACTCAAATCCACGCCGAGCACGTGCACCAGGAAAGCAACGTCTCCCTAGCCATCAATCATTATACAACGTGCTCGATGTGCGGGTCGTCGGTCGGTTCCGGCTCCGGCTCGTCCTCGCTCTCGCTCTCGGGCTCGGGCTCCGCGGCGCCGAATTGGAAGAGCAGGGCCTCGACGCGAAGCCGCGCATGTTCGACCTGGTCGTCGATGTCGAAGTCGTGTTTCTTGTCGGGCTTGTACTGCCACGGCGGCCTGGTGGAGCGGCAGATCTCCAAGGGGTGGTGGTCGTACCAGTCTTCCTCCTCCACGACGCCATACGGGTGCTCGCCCTCAGGGTCGCCGACGGCGTTGGGGTCCGCGTGCTCGAGCAGCAGGCTCTGCACCCAGCGCTCCTCGAGGTGCCGCACCGCCTCCTGCAGCGGCGTGTACTGGTACCCCGGCGGGTTTGGGTCCGCGCCGCGCTGCAGCACCATCTTGAACAGCTGGCCCGTGGCGCCGCCCGCGTCTACGTCGACCGGCGCGTAGGGCTCGCGCAGCGCGTCGAACAGCGCGCGTGACTCGCGCGTGAAGTCGGCGCCCGCTTCGAGGAAGTGTTCCAGGAAGTCGATGCGGCGCCGCGCCACGCAAAGCCGCAGGATCGTCGTCCGGTGGCGCGCCGGGTTCGCGGCCGCGTTGCGACCTCCCGCCTCGGGACTCATTATGAACGTGTCGGTCCAGAGCGCGGCGCGGTCGTCGGGCGCCATCTGCTTCAAGTAGACGGCGGCGAGCTCCGGCCAGTTGAGGGTCAGCAGGCTCACGAGGATGCTGGTCTCCTGGCGCGGAGGCAGCACGGCGCCCTTTTCGGTCCGGAAGAGTGCGTTCAGCTTGGCCCACTTTGGGATGGCCTGCCGGATCGCCACGTTGCGCAGCGCGTCCAGGTGCAGACTGTTAGGCTTGAGGCACAGGAACACGGCTTCCCAGATCGACTGCTCCGTTACGATCAGCGCCCGGCGGCTCTCTAGCGCTTTTCCCGTCATCCTGAGGCAGTACTCCTCGTACCTCGTGGGTTGGTTCTGACCGCGGGGGCGGTTGTTGCCAAACTGTAGCAGGCCGTTGAACACGACCTCGAGCTCCAGGATATGGGTCTTGACGTTCGTCAAAACGAAGTCCTTTGCAGGGCACTTTGCCGTGTCCGGGGCGAATAGGTACTCCTTGACCGTGTAGTGAGCCGGAGCCACGCGGACTCTGTTGTTGGCGTCGTCCTCCCGTGCGAACACGGAAGCAGGTCTCCGGTTGAGCTTGGTCACCTTGATTAAGCATCCCAGGATCCGCTCGAGTCGCTGGATGTCGAATGCGTGAGCCAAGCCATGCGGAACATTAAAAGGGATGCTTCCACCAACACGTCGGCGCTAGGGATCTCAGACGAGTTGCTGCAAATCAGAACAAGTGCCGTACGGGCAAATGTACGGTTGTGTTCGTTGCGACCGTCTGCGCGAGGACTTCGCTCTACGATAAGCCGCTCATAAGTGTCGAAGACGGTAACCAGCAGATTCTGTAGGACGCGTTGTATGGCCGGTTCGTCGCTCAACTCAAGCGAGCCGATCATGTCGATCTGGCAGGCGACCCATCGAAACCTAGCGAGCCAGTCAGCTATGGCCTCACTAAGTATAGAATTATGCTCTTACATTCCCCCAGCCTCTCTTGCAAGCTTGGCCTCGATTTCTTGCAGAAATTCCGGTCGCAGGTGCTCCAGGTGTTCAATCCGTCGCAGCCTGCGATGAACATACGTGCTGATAGCGCCCAGCACGAAATGGTTGTCCATCGATAGTTCCGTGTAGGCTTGATAGCGCTTAGCGAATTCCGGGATGAGTTTCCCCGGCGACCGCCATGGTGAAGACGCCTCGCTACTACGGACTTGTCGACTACCACGTGGCGGCGTATGCGGTTCTGCAGAATCTGGTCCTGGACGCTTGCGTGTCCGGGGCGTGGGCCGTGACTCTGAAGAACCCTCGCCTGGTTGTTGATTTCCTAACTGTGATAAAGGCCGTGGGCCTGAGAAGCCTTCGGCTTGTTGGCCTCTCGATGACGATGAAGGTTGCGGTGGTGGGAAGTCTGTGTTTGATAGTTGGTGTTCCGACAGCCGATCAGCGGACACCTGGGCATGCAAGAACTCCGGAGATATCCGTGTGTTAGGGCCCCAGGTGGGGCCAAGTGAGGATCCCCCTGGACGGGTTGACCCCGGGCGAGTTGGACTCGGTTCTGCAGGACGTCCCGTATATCGAGAGGGATAAGAAGACGAGAGCTGAGATGTAGGTATTAGCGCTAGACCGCTCTCAAGGAAGGAGGTGATCTCTCCGAGGAGCGGAAGTGCCTCAATAGCTGCTCGTATATCCAGCTCGCCACGAACTAATCAATAGAAGCGAAACGTGGTCGAAGTCTGGGTCAGTTCCGATGGTGGTCAAGACCTTCAAGAAATGGTTCGCGGCTTCGAACTCTCATCAACGGCGTCCACGCAATGCACACCTGGCGCGAGAACAGCTTCGTAACGGCGAGGAGGCATTTTAACAAGTCATCGATCCGAACGCCGTGGACACTGCCTCGGTGCTTCCCGTAGAGGTTGAGGAGCTCTTGTGGGGATGAACCGCTCGGACTGGTTGCACAAGTCCGCGAGGACCCATTGCAGGAACGGGCGTGTCTCGTCCTGGTTGCGTTGGTGAGAGCAGTAGTAGTAGGAATAACTCTTTGATTGGCGGTTATTTGCAATCGTATCGATCAAGAACGAGGCGAGGATCGTCTTCCCCGCGCCAGGGATGCCGTGGATCCAAAGAAAGCGACGATAGCCATATTGCGACTTGGAACCGTCTTCAACCCACGTCTTCCAGATATCGGACCTGGCCATCCAGTCGCAGGTCTCTTCTTCTCGCATGTTGCTTTTTTCGAGGTGGATTTCGTGAGAATCGATTTTTCCAGGCTTGAGCCACGCAAGGATTTCTCGCCTTCCCTGCTCTGTTTGGCTAGTATTAGTCGGCAGTCGTGGAAATACACTTGGGCGACCATAGAAACCTACCTGATGCGAGCGAATTGACCTCCGTATGAAGCTCTCTAAAATCAAAGCTGTTCATAGTTAGCAGACGAAAGTCGAAGTAACAGGATCAGAGAGCCACAAACGCACACATTTCTGGTGACCAGAAGCAAATTGATCGAACTCTTGTGAGTCTCCAGCTCCCCTAACAACTCTTCGGCCTTACCTGCTTCAGGATAGGCCAGGTTAGCTTGTCAAGGAACTTTGGACTCTTAACACACCGGCGTAGACCAGGGAAATCACTCGAAGATGGCGAGCCGTCTGATTTGGGGGTCACGAGCTCCTTGAGCTCTTGTAGGCAACTCCTTGTTTGCTCAAGAATCCCGTTGTTGGCTAGGACTATGCGTAGTGCCTGGGAAGTTTTGTCATCTGGCTTCATGAGATCTTCCAGGAGCTCTAACTGAGGCACCCAAGCGCCCAATAACTCGATGATTCGGCTCATAAAAGCTGACTAAGTAGGAGGTTGGCCATCGCCGATGGTTTTAGGTGGTGTTGGCTTATTCTGATACTGAAAATACAGTGGGCCGTTTCTTAGGTTCCTGATGTTTACCAGAGGCTTGGTGGGTGTCAAAGGATATTGGTTGACTAGAAGTGCGAGAGTATGGAGGGTTTAATATTCCACTTGACAAGGTTCAAGTCTGAACTGTCAAAGCACTGTTGCTAGGCACCATCAGGGCAACATGCCGAAGGAAACGGTTTCTGTGGTTGCCAAACATGAACGTATACGGTTGCCTGGCCGCGATAATGCAGTAAGTCGGTTGCTGAGGCTGGCAATATCAGAAGAAATCTGCTGAGGTCGATAACAACCTAGAACACTTAGCATATCTGCACGTTTTGCTATGAATGACCTTGGCAGCAGATGGTAGATACGGCCTGATCATATTCAGGCTGTGACTGCACACCTTCAAAGAATATTGTGAGTTCGCACGTGTCTTCGTATGCACTCTTTTATGTGGGAACCTAGCAGCTCCTAGGAGCACGGTGCCCCTTATGGTCTGCATCTTCGGTGAAAGGCTGAGACCTGATTGCCTTTGCCGACGCTTTGTAAGGGCATCCAGGCCACCATCTCATGGAGTGAAGATCAGGCTGACAAATGTTGCAGATCGACCAGCAGTGAATACCTGAGAAAAGTAAGTCCATGCTCGGGTGGAGACAACATGTATAGCTTACCAGTGCGGTCAATAGTCTGTAAGAGCGCCGGTAAGCTGCTACTATCAAGAATTTGTCTGCTTGAGTAGCACCCCGACCGGAGACCTTGACTGGCCGTTCCGAACCTATACGGATGGATATACCACTAGAAAGAAACATGATTGAGCGCCTTGCAAGAAAGGGGCCGAAGAATGGTGAACACCAGGCAATTACTCCGCGCTGGACATATCTACCCCTTTTCATCTTTACTCACGATCAACCTGAACCCCGACAAGGGTGGCTGAAAGGGACTGGCAGAAGCCCCCCAAGCTTTCCCGGGACAAGAAAGAATATCTTAGTCATCAGGACAACAATATAGCCGTGCTTATCGCTAAGTGCTGGCTCATCGGCCTTTGCAAGCCGAGCTGTGTGTCAGTGACTCTGGGTATGTCACCAGGAGGGCATCATCTCGCTTGCCCATTCTTCATCCCCCGGGGACAAGCAGCTCCATTCAGTCCCACATCACTGGCATCGGTGGGCTTTTACAGCAGAGAAGAACTAATTGAGGAGGTCTCGAAGTGGATTCCATCTTAAGTATAGGTATCAAAGAGACTGTGTGACAGAGCGGTAGGGATTCGATGGTTTAGGTGTGTGCGGAATGTGTCGACAGGGGGGCCACCGAGGACGCCCATTGTCCCCCGCTGTTATCGGCATTGTACAGCCTGTCATGGCGATGAGTCGAGGGATTCCTGACTAGAGTGCTTCAGCATATTTGGCGTTACGTGGTCCCGCAATTACTTCTACCGTGTGAGGGGTATTATACGGGTATCTGTCATGTCACTCGCTCGCTCTTAGTCGATCGGCGGTCATCACTGCTGCTTCTGCCCAGTGATGGCCCGGGTTCCGTGTACGTAAGCAACACAATTCAATACGAGCCAATCGGTGTCATCGCCCTAGGGTACAGTAGCAGAATGCAGTGGCCGAGCCGAGATGGCTCGCATGAGGAAACCGGTCATGTGACCAGCCTAAGGAGTTATACAAGATACATACTGTATCCAATACAGCGCGGAAGGAGAAAGTTACTGCAACCCAGCAGTAACCTTGTAGCTGCATCGAGGTGGTACGTGACAGAAAACCTCGACATCCTGTCCGTTCAAGGTCGTACGACTGTACAGTCTTTGGCGAAAGGAAAGGGGGTAGTTTCCCGGCTATCTGGTTGCGCATCGCGCGATCATACGTAATGTTGTGACGCTCATCAAGTACATCGCCTATGACCAAGTCACAAGCCGGCTGGCAAAGCGAATAGGAACGGAATATCGGCGGGCGAAGCCCACAATTCTTGGAGGGAAACAGGAGGGAGTTCTGCCGAATTGGCGAGGGCGGCCAAGTTGTCTGCCTAACGTACTTCCCAGGGCTATGGGCCGAGGGGCATGGCTATTTCCGACATTAAGCGCGTGACGCGGGGTCTGACTTGGATAGGGGTCCGAAGAAGGGGCCCGATGCCTCTCTGCAATGTCAACTATCGCTACTTGCCCGCCTGGTGTCTAGTGTCCTCGACATACTACAAAGAACAGTATGTCCAACTAACTCGATAGAGATCGATCGGATGAGGCAACCGCGGCATATGTGATGACAAAGAAGGAGCAACAAACGTCAGGGGCGTTGTCATGATCAACGTAGATTCGCGCTTAAGGATGAGGGGAAGAGAAGTTTCTTACGCAAGTCAAGATCCCAGGACCCCACCACCGTAGTACCATGTCGTTGCTCGGACCACATCTAAACGTGCTTGACGCTGCTTCCGCGATCTGGGGAAGTAATGAGTGGTCGAGGATCCGCGCGGGTTGGCTATACCTTGGCAGAGAACTTTACGCAGATGATCTGATGTGGGCCACAATGATGGCATAAGCTCTCTACAGAGGCATTACCTACTTCTAACTGCATCTCGTATACACTGAGCATAAGTATACGTTGAACTCGGTAATCTAGTATGGCAAGTCGAAACCCAGATTTAGGTGTTTGCATGAGACGAGCCAGATGGTACATTGCCAGGTAGTGCTAGGGTGGCAACCCTTTTAACCATTCCTGATGCATTAGCAGCCACGAGCGAGACCTACGGTTCAATTGCGGGTTCCCGTTATCAGCATCCGGTGAGCTGATGGTTCGGAGCCCCAAACAAAGCGGGTAAGGTGATATACGGTCGTCAGTTGGCCGCCAAACTCTATGCAATAGCTGTTGTGGAAACAAACACGGTGAGAATAGTTGCGGCCGAATAAGATGATGGAGTATATGGAATGAGGACGCGTATTTAGGCTGAAGCATTGACTTCAAGCAAGACCTGACTCTTGGGCGAGACACAGTGGGAGACGGAGATGGAAGCTAGGACGTAAAATGAACTCAAAGAGGAAATATTGTTATAGAGCGGGCGAGCCAAAAACTATTTTTATTCATCATCGAATTTTGACTGACTCGGCATAAGTTGGCAGCCTCGTGGTTCGTGTTTGAACTTTGAAGGGGTGGGTTGATGGTAACTTTCGAGCGCTTAAGATGAAGAGGGAAACTCGACACACAAAATGGATCTGTTCATCTGCCCTGCAAAGAGCAACGCACACATTAAGAGTAACCTGTCTACCAGTTAAATATGCAGGTATGTCATGCAAGCATTGGACGAATTAGAAAGGAGCACTCGGGGACTCTACTGCACTGCTTTCGATGTTGTGTGTGTCGTCTTGAATTAGGTAGATATGCAGGTATCTAGGTAGGGTTCAAAATACACCTTCATAGAGCCTGCTTCATACAAAACATACATGTAAAGACAGACCTGCTGCATTCTACACAGCTATATACCCTACCTATAAAACACACACATTAACGTGCCAGCATGCAACCTCCTAGAAACCTACATACCTAGCTCTCTACAGGTGTAGGCAATCTGAAACCCCACTTTGTCTAGGGGCGCCCTTCAGATGCTTGGCTTAGAATTCGAGACCGCTCATTGGCCTGCCTTTGTACAAGTTCGGAGATCCTGATGAGGCGCCAAAGGGAAGTCAGCGTCAGCATCACCACCCCCCCAATACCAGCACCCGCCAGCGAGAGGACGAATGAGAGGTAGGAGGAGGTGAACAGTTTTCAGAGAGTGTCCAGTTCCGATTTTCTCGCCAAAAAGAAAAGCAAAACGACCTGGAACTAGGACTGGAAGCCACGGCAGGCGCCATAGGCTGCATAGCCCGAACCGGAGCCAGAACGGTCTGCACCACCGGCACAGGCCAGCCGGCAGCTCTAGGTACCCATAACTGGCAAATGGCCTAAGAACACTCGAGCAAATCCCAAGCAATCAGGGCAACACGACATCCACAAAATCCTGAACCACACCTTAAGGACGAAGTCGGTGTTCCACTTGATTGATTTGATTACGTGGATGAACCGACCCAGGAACACTAGGACCTTACACGTACATAGAGCTATCAGTACGGAGCAGGCTAATGAAAGGCAAGCAAGGTCCCTGGTAAAGATTAGGTACCTACAGTAGCAGGCCCTGCCTAGTACAGTAGCTGTATGTATGTAGTATGTAGTCTAGTATGTCGTACCGGTAGTAGCAGCAGTAGTAGTAGTAGTAAGGAGTGGGGTAGGTTGACTTTTCCGACAGTCCCCATCAGGCTTTGACCACGCTTTCACACACTTTCCCTCCCTTCCCTTTTTCTACCTACGGTGCTTTTCCATAGTGAGACCCCGCGAAATAACGGCGACATTTGGCGAAACCTCTTTTTTCTTATCTTTTGCATTCTCTAAAGGTTGCGTGATCCCCATTGTCTCTGCTGCTATTTCCCCCCTTCTACGCGGCCTGCAAAATTGCATGTTCTCAGAACTGGTCTAATCAGAGCGGAAACTCTGCCCAGCGCGTAAAAAGTATTGGCGATTCAACTTAGACGACGACGGTAGTCCATAAAAACCCGACGACAACGAGAACGAAGACGACGACTTCCCAACTATTCTGGAAGGTCGATCAGAGCCCGATATCACACCCAGTCATCACCGCTGCTGGTAAGTAATAATTACATGAAGTTGACACGATAGCCAAGAGTTTCCCAAGTTGCCTTGCCATGCTATGCCATGCTATGCCATGCCATGCCAATACTATCCTGCCTACCTCACATCACACCCGATCGATGATCGATACTGTTGTATACCTTAAGACTTGTCTTTCATCAAATCATACGCGGCGAGATACCAATCGGCATCGACATTAACCAAATTCCTTCTCCCCCCTCCCCCCTCTCTCCCCCAATATTCGCGTGTCTTGCTACTGCAGTCTTGTTCGTGTCGCCGTCGCCCGAGGCGCATACATCCCCCAAAACCCAAAACATAAAATTGCCAGTTCCTCAGTCCAATTATTATTGCCCGACCAACAAGCGCCCATATTTGTCCAACACTCCCAACAATAATCCACACTTCCACTCTCCATCCTCTCACATCCACACATTCATAATCTCTAATCCGCCCCCGACATCTTCCAAACCGGCGAATACCGCGTTCTCGCTCTCTGACGGAAAGGAAAAAACGACGACCGATCCGGTGCTGAATTTGTGGATTAGAAATATTTTTCGCACCAGAGCGATTAGTGATATATCGAAAGCCGGTATCCATCATTCTTCGCCCATCATTAGACAGAATCCAGACGCCACTCCGTTCCTGTCGCCGATCTCCACCCCTTGCCTTCATTTTCTCCGATTTCAATTCAACCGACCCTACTCTCGTTGGAGAGAAAGAAGGAATCGGCAAACCTACCCGGGGCGCCAATTTTTGGAGACGAACTATTCTCATTGACGCCGAGAATTAAAATCTCAGTATCTGCCAGCGCTAGGGACCTTTTCAGCCTGCGTGCCGTGCACACTCGAGATCGCGGGCTTCTTTGGAAAGCCCTTTTCCCCGGCTGAGATCACTTCTCTGTAAGTCTTCTTTCATATTATATTATGTCGTATGCATTCTTCATCTCGATAATAATTACCGAATCCGCCTCCGCCTCCGCCCTGCTGCCCCTCATCCCCACACCCAGAGAGCATGCGAGTTCACATCGGCCTCACCGGCCATGAGTGGTAAAGTCATCAACCCAGAACTGTCCCAGCAGCTCTCTTTGTAGAGGTCTAGCATAGCATATTTGCTCCCTCACAAAGCGCTTTGTGATGGCTGCTAATTTTGGAGCATAGGAGCAGAAGTGTATCGTATTGATATCGGGCTTCGTCAACACCCTCAGATCCCGCGACTTCCCCTGGTCCGATCCTACTGCCCTGATCTAGCTTTCTTCGAGTCTGACAGGCCAATTGTCTGGCAGGCGAGGGTATACGATGGCGGACCAACATGACGTTGACTTGGACTCCATCATCGACCGCCTCCTCGAGGTTCGTGGCAGTCGACCCGGCAAGCAGGTCCAACTTCTAGAGACCGAGATAAGATACCTCTGCACCAAGGCTAGGGAGATCTTCATCAGCCAGCCTATCCTTCTAGAGCTGGAAGCGCCCATTAAGGTACTTAACTTCAGTTCCTCCTGCGCCCGCTGTTGAGTTGCCCCCCGTGTAAGCTGGAGCACTAATCCGTTGTCCCACAGATTTGCGGCGATATTCATGGACAGTATTACGATCTCCTTCGTCTCTTCGAGTACGGTGGATTCCCACCCGAGGCCAACTACCTTTTCCTCGGCGACTATGTTGACCGTGGCAAGCAGTCTCTGGAGACTATCTGCCTCCTGCTAGCCTACAAAATCAAGTATCCCGAGAACTTCTTCGTCCTCCGAGGCAACCATGAGTGCGCCTCCATCAACCGTATCTATGGCTTCTATGATGAATGCAAGCGTCGGTACAACATCAAGCTGTGGAAGACCTTCACCGACTGCTTCAACTGTTTGCCTATCGCTGCCATCATCGACGAGAAGATCTTTACCATGCATGGCGGTTTGAGCCCGGATCTTAACTCGATGGAGCAGATCCGCCGCGTGATGCGACCAACTGACGTAAGTTATCCGCTAATCGCTGGAATGCAATCCCCTGCCGGCAGACGCCTGGCCGGTTCTAACTGATCTCGCCAGATTCCCGACTGCGGCCTTCTTTGCGATTTGCTCTGGTCCGATCCGGACAAGGACATCACCGGCTGGAGCGAGAACGACCGCGGTGTCTCTTTTACCTTCGGGCCCGACGTCGTTTCACGATTCCTGCAAAAACACGACATGGACCTGATCTGCCGCGCTCACCAAGTCGTAGAAGATGGCTACGAATTCTTCTCGAAACGTCAACTGGTCACTCTGTTCAGTGCACCGAATTATTGCGGGGAGTTCGACAACGCCGGAGCCATGATGAGTGTTGACGAGAGCCTGCTATGTTCCTTCCAGGTTTGTAATTCTTGTGGAAGAAGCTCCCGAACTAGAACCCTCAACTGACATACGTTTTCTGGGTAGATCCTCAAGCCAGCTGAGAAGAAGCAAAAGTACGTGTCAAGCGGCCTAGGAGGCGGCGGTTTCGCAACTCCAAGAAAGCACTCCAAATCCTGAGAAAAAGTATTCATACGAACTTCCTCGTCTTCTAGGTTCGGCCGACGTTAATTCATCAACCGCCCCCTTCCGACCACCTCGAGCCCCGAGACTTGTTCTCGAACGACCATCCTATCGGCGCGACGCTGTTTTTGGTCCCAGCTACTAATCCCCGACGCCATAGTCGACGGAACTTCGATGACGCTGTTCGAGTACTAATTTGTGCACCACGCGCTTACGACGGAACACCCCTTCGGGCGGCTTCCACCGACACCCCAACATGGACGAAAGAGTTGACGGCTGTGTTGGTGAATGTTGTTATTACACGAAAAGAAATAAAATCAGGTTTTCATTTGGAACAGCTCGTTGTGATTGTTACGATGACCCACTCTTGCTTCGTGGCCATCCAGATGAGGAGAGTGTCTAGACAGTTGCTTGTGTTTCCCGGACATGAAACGTGCGAATTTCATGCATAATCCGCTTCATGCTCATAAAAGGTCTTGCTCAGTTGGTGCCAACAGTGTAGTAGCTCCTGTCCCATTCCCCTACTTCACTTCCATGCCCTCCCTGCAACCGTAGAGAGAAAATGAAAAGGAGCCCTGCTAACACCACTACCGTAGTTCCCAGCGCCTCTGAACCAGGAGGTACCTATCTGCGGGTTTTATATGACTTGTGTTCCTATGGCGGATTTCGACTCGCCTCTTTAGGGTCGCAGGACGCCTTCCTGGCGGCGTAGACGGGTCTGGTCTGTGTCTGTTAAGCCCGCCCCGTGCCCCGAAATGTACATCATTCATTATTAGCACTTGCCGCCTAAGGCTACCGTGCTTTGCAAGCTCTCTTTCTCGAACTTCTACATACCCCCCCCACCGCTTCTCAGCTCGTTAACTCGAGGCCATATATATTGTATATTTTTGAATAGGGCGCGGCAAGCTAGCTTACTGATCGGTTGGTTGGATTAAAACCGCCCACTCGTCATGTTAAAACCCGCTCCCTCCGCAGAACGTACCGTCTCTTGTGTTAACGGACCTAGAAAGGGGGCTGTCATACGCTGACCGTTTTCCCGGTCTTCGCCTTCTCTACGCTCATCAGAGTAGTGGCCGAGTGGCTGGATGTTCGTCGGTTCATGGGCTCTCTTGCCTACCATCGTGGTTGACTACCTGGCTATGGAGGTACTCTTG
>QJNX01000474.1:0-33287 GCA_004155925.1 Monosporascus sp. MG133 | reverse complement strand
GGGCGCGCAATAAGGGAGGGAAGGAAGTAAAAGATGAGAAGACGAGAGAGGTTGTTGTTTGGTGGACGGGTCTCTCTCAATTCTCGCATCAAGCATATGGCGGTCTGGATGTTGACGGGCATGCATGGAGTCTGGCGTTTGTGATATCTCGCAGCAGAAGAAGATAATATGGCCCCTTCGCTTGGAATATAAGACCAGATTGGACTACTAATTGGGGGGATGCAGGGAGCGGAACGAATATGCCTCTATTACGCACTATAGACTACGCCGCTATATAACTTTTTGAAAAGCAATAAGGTACATGCAACTTGCCACAAACAAACACTTTTTCAGCCTGGGTAGTTGAACAGAGAGAGAACCAACTCCCAAACTCCCAACCCCTCTATAGTAATACCAACTCAGCAATTAAGAGTTGAGAATTCCAAACTTCCGCAGTACATCGTCCGCATTCGGGCTCGGGTCCCCGCCGAAGGCGTCCCTCCACCGGGCGTCCGAGATGCGCTCCCCCTCGGGCAGCACGCTCCAGTTGGGCGACGGCTCGCTCTTGAGCCACTTGAAGTCGTCGACCTGGTCCCACTGGTTGGGGGCCCCGCTCAGCTCCTCTGGCAACTGCAAATGATCGCGTTAGCTCATATCCATCGCACATCCACTCTCCCTCTGCGGGATTCGGAAGAGGAAAAAAGAAAAGAAGAAGAAGAAGGGAGACAAAGAAACGTACGTAGGCCGCGGGGATCGGCGCGAACCGCACGCCAGAGCAGTCCTCGATGATGGGGTGGCTGGCGCAGTGCAGGTAGACGTCGACGTCGCGGCAGTCGTGCATGCGGACCTGGCGCGCGGCCACGACCACGACGGAGCCCTCGACGCCCGTGACATGTACGGGGCCGTCGACGCGGCCCGCGACCACGAGGCTGCGCCGCACGTTGCGGAGCGCGAGACCCGCGAAGGGCCGGCCCCCCTCGACCGTCGGCGCCGACATGTCGACGATGCAGCGGTCGAGGTCCGTCACGCTCGCCGACGACTTGGTTGCGCTCGTCGGCAGCGCGATGTGCAGCGCCTCGTGGCCCTCGAGCGCGATGCTCCTGGCCTGGGAGAAGCTCGGCTTCCGGACCCCGTCCGTCTTCGCCGCCGCCGGGTCGCGGAGTTCCGCGTTGTAGTCCTTCGAGGCGGGCTGGCTGCTCGCAGCGTGCTCGTCCTTGTCGTCGGCTGCTGCGACCGAGGGGCTCGCTGGGCTCTGTTGTTGGGAGGGGGCCTGTGACCGGGGGTCCGCCGCGCCCGCTTGGGCCGTCGCGTTCTGCACTCGGGGCTTGAACTGGAAGCGCGACTTCGGCTTGAACTTGCCCGTCGTCTCGTTCAGCTTCTCCGTGAGAGCCTTGATAGCCTATCTGGGGTGTCAGGACAGGCGACGTTGAACCTGGGGTATGGCCGATATGCTAGCTACAGTACCTGAGAGTACGCTCGCTGGTCATATGCTGGGATGTAGTCCCCGGCGTCTATGACCTCGTTGTTTAGCCTCGAGATACCTGCCAATATCGTGTCGGTGCACATCTGTCTCTCTCCATTGACCGGCGACAACGCCGCTAGGTCGTCGATCTGATCTTGAATGACTGTCTCGCCTGTGAGCATGTATTGCGTTTTTCTGATCATATTCTAAGTCGCAACCTACTAGTGAGCTCTGCTTGGAAATGGCGGAAGAACCGCTCGTTGGGGTCCGTCATCTTGGGACTCGACAGGCCGCCAGGGCTGGGCGCGAAAGGGATGAAAAATTGGGCCTGAGGAGTTTCCAGGTTGAGGGTCTGCATCTTGAGAGGAAAGATAGCCGAGATTCTGAAAGAGTAAAGAAAAAAAAGTACCTATTGCTTTATTTCTAACTGAACTATATAGATTGATATAAAGTTCACAACTATGAAAGGTATTAGTTATCAACCACGAGGTGTTGGCTTGGCAAGTAGGAAAGTAGGGTTTCCGTCGAGGAAAAGGGTTCTTCGTGCCTCTTAATATGCGTATCCCAGAGCGAAAATTTCTCAGATGCTTCGGCGAGCTGTCTTACGAGAGTGATGACGATCACATACAAGTCGAGGGAGTAGTATGCGCGCATGCGGGCACCTGGATATGCAGACTATGCAACACAAGTAAACTAAATCGAAGGGTCGCGACCTGCAGGATGTCGTCGTTGGTCGCATTTTTACTGGCGCACAGGTAACAACCGCAGCAACACCGGGTCAGCAGCGGGTCACGCCGTCCCACGGCACTACGCTGGCAGCTCGTGGTGGGCGGGTTTCCTTATCGGTTGGTTGGCACGGTACGGCCACCCGAATTGATAACCACGTTTGGGGAAAGGTTTGGTGGGGTGACACGATCGATCAGCCTTTCGGCTAAACCACATACGATGGGGGTGGGACCCCCGCATTCTGCGCTTTCTGGGGTCCCTGCAAGCCATGCAGGGTAGGACCCTTATATTCCCCGAAAACTGAAGCCTGTGACGTAGGGGCGGCTCCCGATTGCAATCCTCATTGCATGATCGGTGTTGTTTTTTTGGGGCAGGAGCTTCGGCCTTTGAGGGGGAAGCTTACTCGATCGCTTATTATTCCGCTGCACCGGCTGTTCATGGCCGCATTTACATGTAGGTAGGTAAAGCATCGTGACCTACCCTTGCTACGTCTGTGTTGTCTTACCGCTGCGCTGAGAGAGGGGGCCTTGGATTGCCGATGATGCCATTGGCATGCTGGTTAGCCTTTGCGACGATTCAGTTGGCAGAGGACAACGTCATGAGCAATTTGAATTCGTCCCGGGCTGTGTTGTTGATTCCCACCAAGTTGACTCCGCTGTCGACAAGATATACGATCCGCTAGTTGCGGAGAAGGGACACGTTATCCATTCACGAACTGCTTGGTTTTGCCTTGATCTGAACGCCAACCTACAAGTTTTGCGAGTGCTGATCTCTAGCACTAATTGCGGATTGCTCCACCCCGAAATATCCTCGGAGACCTGACTTTCGGCTCTGAATATTCTCCAATGGACCCCCTTCTTTTTTTCTTGCACGGAACACACCGGGCTCTCCACTCCCGTCAAGACACAAACCGGCTCCACCTGTTGCTACAGCCATCCCCGTCCTGCTGCCCAACCGGGACTGATCGGCGGTACTCCTACTTGTTCCACTAGACATGTTCATCCCGACCCGCGATTTCGCAGAGGGTGTCGTGTAAATCGCAGTCTAGGCGCTCCGCCGCGTCATACAAGACCGAGTGCCTGAACTGGCGCATCATGCCCGGCGGCCTATCGTATTCAAACGCGACCACGCCGTCGTCGTCCATCCGAAGCAGCACCGTCACGGGCAAATACAGGCTGGCCTCGACTCTGTACTTCGCCATGGTGGTGGCTGTGAGCAGGTTCCCGATCTGGTACTGCAGTGCCTTTCGCCCGTGCTCTCCGGCGACGTTGAGCAACCTGCTGAAGTCCCGTGGCTCCTCCGCGAAAGTTGTTGAGGCGTGGGGACGCCTCTAGGGCTTCGAGGGCGATCTGGTAGTTGTGCGATTCAAGGTGTGCGCGGTAGGCGTAGTCCATAGGCAGGATGGCTTCTTCGAGAGCCGCCCTCGTGTCTTCGAACGTTCCGCTTGCGCGGGATTAATGTATGCTCGGGACACTTCAGACGCAAGTCGTTCAACTTAATGGCCAATATCGCGACGGCCCCACTTAAAAGGAGCAGGGTAGTAGAAAGGATCCAATTGAATATGAACTGCATGATTGAGGGCGGTCCATACGCGGGGACGGCGGTTGTCTGTCTCACGAACTCATGAAGCAACTCGGAATAGATCTAGGCTCGTAATGCGGGAGTCGTATCTGAGAGCATGAAACCTGTAGAGACGAAGCTACTCAGTTCAGGGATAGAGTCAGATATAACGCTGAAACATCTTTGCAAAGGGTTACGCACTTTCCTCTCCTGCCATCCCTATATTCAGCTAGCATTATGTGCTATTACACCTCCATTCCTGACAGTATCGGTCCCAAGACTGGCGTAGTAACCAGATCATAACTACACCACATAAAACCTCGGCTGGCCCCCCTGACCACGCTACGTAACCTTGGCAGGTTGTGGAGACAGTACTTTAAAGACCTAAGGCCGGATAACGCCGGTGTCCAAACACATCAAAGAGTCCGTATTTAAGGAAAGCTATAATGATAAATTTCCCGGCACAATACGATGTCAGAGGGTGCGCTGAGCTAGTTTAAAAGCAATTGGTATGCCGATTATCCCATAACGTTATTTAACTCTAGTGGGTTCAGACCTTGAAATCTTGCAGAGCATAAAACTCTGTATAATAGGGCATGAAATTCCAATTGGGCTCGTCTAACTGATAATAATGACGATCTGGAGGGCTGATGTTTCCAAAGCCACTACCATAGTATCAATAAGCTGATTATGTAATCATTCATCGCAGTTAAACCCCTGAAAGCTGGAGCCACAAAAACCGTAACGTAATTGAATTGAATGACATAAACTGCTTATGTAATCTGTCGTACTCAATTCACAGCTTCCTTCTTCATTCTCAACATTCCGATTGCGTCACGGGGATTCCCACAACTCCCAATCCCTACACCGCGATGAGTCTCACCCCAGGACTGCGCTTCTCCCGCGGCGCCCAATATGTTCTGCTCCCCAATGTCGCGGTTCCGTATCCCGCGCGGCTTCCCTGCGCAAATTTGCGCCGGCAGCTAACCTTGAGCTCAAGGCCGCGAGCTCAACGGCCTCACGGATCGCCAAAGACGGTGCTGCGGAGGGCCTCCACGGCGCCCGAGACAAAGCCGGCGCATGGTCCGCCCGCCGTCTCCGCGCCCTTCGACCCGAAGTCGCCCGGCTCGCTCTCCAGGCCCCGAGATCCGATCCCGCCCTCGTCGACCCTGAACCCGCCCGCCACAACGCGGCCGCCGCCCCTCGACCTCCCGGCGCGCGGCCCGGACGTCTCGCAGTTCGGCTATCTCTTCCGCCTCGGGAAGGCGTACATGCAGTTCTACAAGGCCGGGTTGAAGGCCATCTTCACGAACCGGCGTCTCCTGCGCTCCGTCGCCCCGCCGTCGGGGACCGCGTCCGAAGGCGGCGCCCTGCCGACGCGCGCCGAGGTGCTGCTGCGCACGCGCACGCGCCACGACATATCGCGCCTGCCCACCTTCGGCGTGCTGCTCCTCGTGTGCGGCGAGTTCACCCCGCTCGTCGTGATCGCGTTCCCGCGCCTGACGCCCCTGACATGCCGCATCCCGAAGCAGGTCGACGCCCTGCGGCGGTCAACGGCGGCGAGGCGGGAGGCGAGCTTCCGGCAGCTGGCGCATCTGCGCGCGGCGCGGGGAGAGAAGGGGGCCGGGGCCGCGCACGGGAAGCTGGTCGCCGGTCACATCGCGCGCAGTCTTGGGCTGACGAGTGGGTGGTGGGATAAGGCCGGTCTCGACAGTCCGTTCGCGAGCTCGGTCGTGGAAGGCGCCGTCGCGTTCCTCGCGCGAGATGATGCCTTGATACGCAGTGGCGGAGGCGTCGGCGGAATCGAGGACGCCGAGGTCGTGCTCGCGTGCGAGGATAGGGGGATGGACGTCCGGGAGAAGGAGGTTGGGGAGTTACGGAGCCGTCTCGAGAAGTGGGTCCGGGAGACTGAAGGCTCCGACGAGGAAGACTCGAAGGATAAGGTCAAGAGACTATTGCTGAACCATGAGCTGCTGATGTAAAAGCAAGTAGCAGCTTGGAAGCTTCGAGACACGTAGACCACCTTTTATGACTTGTACAAGTAGACACTGCATGGGGAAAAGGGGCATACAGGAGTCATGATGTATTGAGCGGCATAACAGACGCTCGGTTGGCGTCTATGTGTCTCGTGCGTGTTCGATGTACATAGTGAGGCATCATGCGCTAACCTCTTCTCACCAAATTCAACGTATTCTGCCTGATCTTACGAATATAGGTGTCACAATAGGTTCTCAGAGACAGGAGGGCCGGCCAACGGTCCTCGTACGGGGGTGAGCGCCCTGCCCAACCTTGAACCTCAAAAAACGGGAAAGTTGAAATTTGATGTCCCTAAACTTTCCTTATTGGCGGAGCAGGAAAGTGAAGTTAACACAATCGATGCCCATTCGTTGCCCCGTTGGCGGGTACTCCGCAGGAAGGAGCCGTATAGTGTGCTGAGAGCTATTCAACCGGAGCTTGGAACAAGGCTTGTACCTACTTAACCAGAGCATCATCATTAGACCACCGAATCGAACCTCCCAAAAATCCGCCTCGTCAGCTCGACTTGGGCAATACCGCGGCCTAGACCATTGTAAGTTGGCGCCTAGCCGATAAAGGATGGTGGCCGCGCCCTCTTTAGGCTCCTTCTGTCTCTACTGCCGCCGAAAGGAGGCAGGCCTGTACGGTCCTGCACTCTCATCATCCGAATCATGAGCGGGTCCAGTGGAGGCGGTCGGAAGATCCGACGTATGTCCATCGGCGTCACTTCTCTGTTCGACTTTCCTCAGTTACGGGAGCTTCCGCACTTCGCCATGACTCTTTCTCCCTTTGCTTCTGGAGTCACTCTACCGAGCTGCCAGAGCCTGTCAACCGCTTTGGACGAGTCGAGTCCCGCTGTTCATACCCCCTTTCGACGTGTTCTGACTTTTGCTTGTTGATGTTTAGCCAATCGAGGACGTCCCAGGTATCTCCTGTTGAAGTTGGTTTGAAGCCTAATCGCTCCTCATAGTCCCGTACCTCATCCCGAAGGAACGCCGTCGATCGACTACTTCGCTTGGGCATCAGATGTGCTTCTCCAGTGGAGTCATCGGCAGTTCTTGAAATACTTCTACTTCCACCCCTGTCCACCCAGGCTCCGTAATCTCTGACGTCTTCCCTGACTGGCATTGGAAAATACTGTGTTCCAAGGTGGACGCGGAGGCGGCGGGACTACTCGTCTTTCTCCCTTCCGCGATGTCACGGAACGGGTCACCCTCTATAATTTGCGCCGGACCCTATACCCATGGTTCGTGTCGCGGAGGGCAGCCCGCTCATCAATTTGATGAAGTCGATGGTCATCATAGTCGAAGGTATCGTTGAAGTGCCCCCGGTCTAAGTTATATGTATTCTGGTCGGTCGTAGGAAAGTCTCTGCGGGGCGATATTCTTGTATGTATACGCCTTTCCCGGAACGCCTCGTCACGGGGGCTCCACGTAGTGGCTTCTCTTTGGAAAGACATCTGTCTCGCCGCATACCTTTCTAAATCATAAGCGCTTCTTATCATCCTGCTGTATCTCGCTCCTTGAGCCACCTGAAGCGTGATATTGTGGTGTCTTTCGTATTCTTCCAGTTCTTGGTTCGTCTCTTGAAGCTCAAAGAGCTTGTTTTGGAGTTGAGTTTCCAACCTGACACTTATAGAGGTGAGTAGCTGCCTTTGCTGACTGGGGTACGACGCATACATTATCTCCACTTTAACCTACTCCCGCTCCTCCCTCTCCTCCCCCTCCCTCCGCATTCTCCTTCTCTAGACAGAACAGAGTTGCGAGTGCGCTAACAGTAGACTTGGAGCTCTCGAGGCAACGGCACAGAAACTCGACGTCGCTTCGCTTATATGTCCACTGGAGGCGGGCCCAGAAAGTCCTCAGGGGCGACAGCCCGCCGTCGTTCATCTGGATGAACTTCCCCAGGATTTCTTCCATGCCCTTCTTGAGGATTTCGCACTCGTTCTTCACGTTCTTGAATAATTTCTTCTTTTTCTTTTTCGCTTCCTCGTCTTTGCTCTTGGGTAACCTTTTCACGACCTCGCTGAAGTAGTCCAGGAGGTCAGTGAACGTTGAGGTTTCACGCGCGAAGCGCTTGACCTCCTCCGGCGCCGCGCGCGCCGTATTGATCGACGAGTGTAGTTCCTTGGTTAACTTAATCAGGATGTCAGCAATGCCCATGATGGCTGACAAGCTCGCCACGAATTCCATGGTGGCAGATATTCAATATGAGACAAGTACTCGTATACCGTGATTGCCGAATCACCGGGATTTACCACGGGGGTCACTGCAGTAAATCCGCACTTGAACCACTCATTAGACATAACACCGGGCAATAATACATTATATACGAAGGTCTCTCGAGTTCACGGCCTCCTCTAGGGAGCCCGGTGGAATGCGTACGAGACGGATAGCGGGGTAAGCATTCGGCGATTTCGGCGATTCCTCTACAGTCGCGGGAGTTGTACCCGCCGTCGCAGTGGCATCCGGGATTGTAAGCGTAGGCGTCCTGCAGTATTCTACAGAGGGCCTCGTAGAGTACCGTTGTTTTGTTGTCCAGAATGCACAACAAACAAAACAATCAGTAAAGCGATCAGGCGCGTCGTCATAATGAAGAGCACTGGTATGGGCCTCTAGCGTTGATTCGCTTTGCGATTCTATCGTCAAGGTGCTCGACACTCTGGACGCCCGCAAGAGCCGCTCGCTGTCTGAACGAATCCATAGCGCCAACCTCTAGATCCGGATGATCACCCCGGTGTAGAAATTAAACCAACCCTGAAGGTACAGCCAAAGTGTTCCTAGACACGGCGACAGTTGGGTCTTTGAAAGCCCCGTAGTCATTTTCCTCATCGGCCGCCAGTCGTTGCTTCCTTTCATTTCTCACGTCCCAAGTCGCTGCTTTAGACATGGTCCGTTTTCTCATAGAAACCAAGATATCCAGCTCCATTCTCTTCAGCCTCCGCTCCAACTCATCATCCTCGCACTCGTATGACCTCACTCGTCTTTTCTCCCAAACCAAATACAGGGCAACAATAATTAATGTGAAAGGAACAGTGACAGCCCAATACAGCCAAAATCTAGGTGAAATAACAGAGGCCATGTCCGGGGCATCGTGGAAGTCGAAGAAACTCGTTGAAAAGACTGACTAAAAGGATTTCAAAAATCAGTCCACTCATAAATAGTAAGAGGAAGAAAGAGGGGGGGGGGGGCGGTGGCCGCACAGCTAGAAATGCTCCCGGAAGGAATATGGTACCGAGAAGCGATATCCCTTTCATAGCTTCGGATTCGCGTTTGCTTGTATAGGCAAGCCTCCTCTGATCCGCAGCTATCTCGAAATTCAATTTACTTTCCTTCTGAGCAATGATGTTGTATAGCTATGACCCTCTCGTCAGCATCCAAGCAGCAAGCGGCCAATAAAAATAGAAGACTTACAGCGCTTCTCTGAATCTCAAGCCTCTGCATGGTCGTATTCGCGTAGAATTCTATCCCGATCCACCTCTTCCTATAAAGTTCTAGCCTCGACGTCATGGCTCTCTGAAACTTTTCAATGACCGGGCTCTTCCTCTCTTCAGGCAATGTGTGCATGAAAAGTTGCGCGGCCTCCTCGATAGAGTCTATAATCGAAATGTAAGCCATTGGCCGTTTCCATAGCACCTGTGCCTGGCATTCGACCAAGTCTCTATTTATACTGTCGAGGTCTACGAGGCCCTCTGTGACATAGCCATCGGAATCGGGGACCCCGTTCCGCATAGAGATGACAGACTCAAGCTTGCGCAACCAATCTCGCGCACCGCGCTGCCGCATATCTGCGGTGGATGAAGATTCGTGGCTGAATACGATTACCGGCAGAAGCATCGCATGGCCCAGCTCGGAGCTGCAAGCTTTGAGCAGTCTGATATATAGGGAGAGGTCGGATGAAGGAGTCCCCTTGCAAAAGCCAGTTGTTATACCTGTCATGAACTCATGGCTTAATATCAGCTCCCAGCCCCTTGTGCGACCCCTTTTTCGAACATCGCTTTTGCGGAATATCATGTCTACTTATCAATCAACATATTTGGTTTATGGAGATTGAGGAATACCGACGTACGTAAGTACGGATTCCCGTCATCATCACGGTCTAGTGCACACCAGAAGAAAGGCCCAACAACACTCGACGTTTCAATGGCCATCCGAGGCAGATGCAGAGCTTCTATCATTGTCGCATATTCATCTGGCTTCATGCTGATGTACTCCGGCGTGAAGGTTTCGGGATGGCAGGCGTTTTCTTGAAGTCTTGAATTGTCAGTTTGCCATGGCGGCGACAGGGCAATAAAAGACAACGCACATTAATCGAATCCCGGCCACGAGATGTACATTATTCGGCAGGATTTCGGGAGCGAAGACGCCCTGTCATCAAAGCACCTGGTAAGCCATCAAATTCCTCACTTTGAATACAGATGAAGTATGAAAGGATTGCCAACGCGTCGATGCAGGAAATTCCCAAACTCATCGGTTTCAAGATGGTGCTGGCTAATCGAGTCGAAGCTGGGATCCTGAGTATACACCTGTCAGCCGCCTGGCAACATCCGTTCGAGGAATCTATAATTACCGAGTAAGCAAACATTTCCAAGTACGACGTCTTTTCACTAATCGTCCTTCTACTCGCAACTGTCTCCCTAAAGACGTAATCATCCATGCTGTCTGCTCTCTGGCGGGAATGCTTGATTGAGGCGCTCTTATATTGCCAAATTCAAATCGGGATTAGAATTGAAGGAAACAGCTACGGTGATATAAGAAATACGCGGCTGCAAGCTTTATCTTTTTATGGAGGCTGGAGTGGCTCCACGCAGACCAACGATGCGGGCGGCTCATACCCTTCCTGAGCGGAGTTGCTACGTGCTGCTGTTGGGCGCTTGGCGGCGGAGGCACGTCTGCCTTGCACGCTGGAGGGGTTCCATTCAGCCAAGCTGGAGCTTCCCCTGCTTTCGCACAGCCTCAAAGCAACGAGCTGAGACGGTCGTCGCGGGCGGTGCGGCATCGACCACGGCGACGAGCGCGAGCCGAACATCCTCTGGAACGAGGAGCGCCGCCGCGTCATGCTCATCGCGCCAGCTTCCTCCCGGTCGTCCGACACAAGCAGGTGTCGGAGTTATCTGGCAAGAGAAATTGGCAAGGAGGTGTGCTTGAGGTCTAACACAGCATACATAGTAGTCGCAAACGTGCAATGATGGGTAACGGCCTGCGATTGGGTGAGGTGAACGGCCTAATGTGCGGCGAGGCGGGCTCCATCTGGCGAACAGAGCATCGAGATACCCCGCAGGAACAGCTGCAACGGGGCGCAGGCAACAGCGTGACACAGTATATTGGTGGCAGGGGTATAGCCTACATGCGGGCTGTGCTGTATCCCGGTACGTGAGAGACAGCGGGATTCTTCTAGACTAGGTGACTATATATTCGTCAATCATACAAGATTTACACCCAAAGCAACTTAAGCATTCGCCAAGTCCCCGCTCACCACGTAGACGGCAGAGTCTGTCCACGTTTCGGGCCATCCAGTGGCTGTGTATTACCGTTCACTGCCACAACCGATATCATTATGGCATCTTCTAGAGGCGTGGTTGAATATAGACCTATCACTCATCCCCCAAAAGACCCCTCACTTTGCTTTGAAATGGATACAGTTAGCGTGATCCCTACGTCTTGTGCGCGACTTTTCTCGTCTATCTTAAATGTTTTACTTATCTGGTTTATCAGCGGAGCGGAAGATATGGTATACTTGGGGCCCGGGAGGTGGAGCAACGAGAACGCCGTGCCGGGACTTACAAGCGGGGGAAGGGCGAGGAATGCTGGCCCTATGGTTGTTGTCCCGGTTGCCCTGATATTACTCGTCTGGCGTCTTGCTCATGCTCAGCCGAATCTTCAACTCTAGAATTATATTAGCCGCAAAGCCAGCAGCAGGCTGACGAAGCTAGCCCTTCTGTGTTATTAAGGCGAGATTTCGGATATTAAAGCCCTCAGGCTCCTAGCGGAGTCAACCAAATATGACATCGCAGCCCGGTGAAGCCAGATTCGTAGATCAGCTCGAAGACACGCTGCTGAACGCCCTCCCGTTCACAACCTAGACCAAGGTGGATAAAGCTTAACCTAACAGAGGTTGACCTTGGGGCGCCCGAGACGATATACGGCCAAGCCGGCGCTCGTATAAGCGACAGTGACTCCGCTCAGACTACTCTGCGACCGCCGAGCTCTGTCGTGGTCCCAAGAGGACAGGTCAAATGGAATTCGGTTGTGCCTGCCGGATTCACATCGGTTTCGCCGACCGCTCTTGGGGAAGGGAGCACTGACGAACCTGGTCCACCGAACTCGGCTGTTGATACCGCACCACCAAGGACACTCAGGCCACCCACTTGCATCACTAGTCCCGAGCCGGCACCTGCCCCTCAGTCCCCTTCATCCCCGTTGAAACCATATTATTCCGACTGCAGTATACGTCTGGAGGGCTATGAGGAGGATGACCTTCTCCGGGAGACCGTGTGTCACCATGTCTTCCATAAACATTGCCTGGAGAGGTGGCTTACAAAATACCGGGGCCGCTGCCCGCTTTATCGGAGAGAGCTCAAGCCGAAAAAAGCAATGTCGCCACCAGCCTTGCTCAAGCTTCAGTATGATAATGACGTAGACTGTTGTGGACGAGGGAAAGGGGAATGGAAACCATAGAGGAATAAGCATCCTGTTTTGACGCATCTCATCTTGCTATCATCGCTAGTGTAGAGCCCCCCTCCTCCTGCCACCACTGGACATCAGCGGCACGGTCTTCCTGTCCGGCACTGATCATCAGGCTATTTCGACTTTAGGTCCTATTCCGTATCACTCAAATGCAACATATCGGGGAAGTCAAACTCCGTTGACATTTCCTCTGCCTGGACCAACATTCGGTCGGCCTCGCTCACCATCTCGACATAGGTATTCTCGGGTATATTAAGGCCGAAGTTGGGCCGCGCGTTATTCCGCGTATTAGGGGGACGATGCTCGTGTGTACGTAGACTGTCTTCCTGGTAGTCGGCGTGGCTCGGCGTGGTCGGAGATTGCACCTGGGAGGTTCCCCCGCTGCTCGTGTTCTTGTCGCAGTTGCGAATAACTGATGTCTCCATCTCGACGAAGTCGAAATAGACAGTATGAGAGAGCTCATTCATGACCATCTGCACCTGTTAGCTTTGCATTGTCTGCGGGATGGATGGATGGGGTTTGTTTCGGCGGACCTTCAGGATCTCTAGACAGGGCGTCGAACAGTCGTCTACACACTTGAAAGTTGTAATGATCCGGATTCCCACAGCGGCTTTCTGCCATGCTTTACTAGGCCGCGAAGTGCCGTGATGTGCGGCAATGAGGAATATCAAGCACATGACGGACAGGAAGATGGTATAAATGGATGGCCAGAACCCCGCTAGCAAGAGGCCTTCGTTCAACATTTCATGGGCTCGAACAATGGTGGATGAAGCTAGTTTGATACAAGCGAGAGCATGATAGGACTGCATCACCGATATGGACCCTCCATCAGCCATGACTCGAAGATAATGCAGGAATGGCCGGCATAATATGATGTGTCCGAAATTGTAGGTCATCTCGAGGTCATCCTTGATGCTAGGAAAAGAATCAACGTCGATTCCGTTACTTCGAAAGTCTTCCACTTACAGTCTGTTTTCTTTGCTATGCCCTAGGCTGGTTAGCAATGAAGAGGCGTCCGTTTTCCACTTTCGAAACTCATTCTGGGCCTCCTCGAAGTGCTTGATATCGACGGAGTGAGAGTCCTCATGGCCAGGAGATACTACAGAGCCGTATATGCGCTTGGACAACGGTATGACTAAAAGACAAACCAGCCTCAAAGCCGCTGCCGTTCGCAAGTCCCCCTCGGCCTCGGCTTCAGATGCCAAGCGCGCAATGTGGGGCAGAGGTAGAGCATCCCTGTGGAGGAAGGGAGGGAGGTCGAGAATGAGGCTCGCGAACATATCGAGTCTCAATACCGTGGCAAAAAGCCGAGTCCGTGCTTGGCGGTCCTCCGCCAAACTAGCAGAGGGATTCACTCCTGCAGAATGCAGACCGAGCCGAAGAGCGGACGAGCAGGCGGTTCCAATAAGAGAGTGTGCCGAAGTCATCCTGGAGGTCGATATGAGGAAGATAATAGCGCAGAGCAGGGCTTGAAGAGTAGTAAGGTCGTTCACTTGCGTCGGCCTCAGCATGGATAAGCCGATATGGAAGTGTGTCGTCGCGCGCTGCAGAATATCACGACACCCCTCTTCCCGATGCCTCGAAGAGTCGAAGAGAAAACTCAAGGCGAGTGTTAAGTGGAAGAGAGAGAGAGACTGATCCGAAATGGACAGGCGCCGAGGCCCGGCAAGCACATTGGCCACGTCTTTTACATGCCGCTCCGGCAGAAAGGAGAGCATGGGATGATTCTTCGCAAACACAGCGTTTATCAATACCATGACAATGTCAGGCGAAGGGAATAATGCCTTGGCGCTCGGGTTGGCGTTCTCCTGCGGCGGGAGAGGATGATTGAAGAGATTAGAGACAACCAGAAACCTCTGGTCCGGCGAGACGGCGGCGTCCTGCTCGAAGACTTCGAGTGTCCGCAGAATGAAAGAGAGCTCGGAATAAGCGCCGTAGAAGCATGTTGCCCCCGGACCGACAGTCGTGAGCCGGTCGCAACCAGCCAACATATTGCTGAGCGTGGCCTTCCTTGAGCCCTGATTGGGCGAAGTGGCCAGCGGCTGTGGTGATGTTGACTGGTCCTCGGGCAGAGTGAAGTCGAGGATACGTAGACAATTATCTATATCAAGACCCGGAACTTCAGGCACGTTCTTCTGCACCTCCTGCAGCCACGAACGGGCCAGGCGAAGATGATGCTGAAGATTGCGTATCCTCAACGTCGGAGGAGGTACGGGTCTTCGGAAATGGTATGTGCAGTCTTGTTTTCACGGGTTACATCGTCAGAGGTGAGTTCCAGTGTTATGGGTGCGATTATTAATACGACTGACTTACTGAGACTGGCATTTCGACAGGGACCGCAGGGCTCAGTCGCATCGCACGCCCTCTTGCGCAAGCGGCATTCGTCGCAGGCATGGGGTGAGCGGCGGTGCGGTTTCTTCTTCCATAGCGGACGACCCCTAGGCGGCCCGGAATGACCGCCAATTCCTTGGGACGGTTCTCCGGTGCTCGGCGTCGCGGGCATTGCTCACGCAACGGCGGCCGGGGTTCAGTTCAGCAAGAAGCTGCCAGCGCCAGAGAAGGCAGGTCGTAACCGGGGATAAATCGACAGAAATTGGATCTCCCTCTACCTCGGGGAGTATTTTAAAGAGTAATGCTACCCGGCATCGCTCTAATCGTATAGTAAGTAAGTTGTGTACGGACACCATGTGATTCGTCCTAGGAGAGAAGTCCAGTCCCTTATCAACATCCATGATTTCAGGCTTTTATGGTACCGTGCCGTCCCCGAACGGTAGGTGGACATCAGGTTATCATACGAAAAGTACATACTACCAGATCTTAGGTACCATACGGGTGCGAAGGTGTACTCTTCCATATATCTTGGGATTTCAACATTTATATCAGCTGATAATTTGTAGTCGCTCCAGAGCTAAGAGGAGGAGCCCTACCATGCACTGTTTCGTCCGAAATATATAATTCGGCGGGGAACGGTATGACTGATATTTATCGTACACGCAAATCGTCAGCGGAAATAGATATGTAGAGTATCCGACCAAGGGCCGAAGTGGCGGCACACCAACAGTTTTCTACGTAAGTGCGGGCCACTCAATCGCGATTAAACTAGCCAATCAAATAGCATGAAATTTATCCCAAGACCGAAGCTCCTGGGTATGTACATACAGAGGTACATAAGTATGTAGGGTATTATCTCTCGAAATCCGCTAAAAGATAATGCGGTGCTACATTCTCATCAGGTGGGGTGGCAAATTTCCCCACACTAGCGAATTTCCGGTCTAACTGAAGGTAGTTTACGGCCAGAGAGAGCTAGCCGGTAAAAAGGGTCGCGCTGCGGATAGAAATGGGACATCTTGCATTGGTCTTGCATTGGTCTTGCATTAACTTTTTAACAAAATTCGAGAGATAATGCGGTATGACCGAGGGTTGGATATCAAGAGGCACCTATGATGCTGTGGACGCAGTGCGGCGATGGAGCTGCCTTGAACTTGTGGGTGCGGCAATGGATTATGTAATAACGTGCTTTATAAGAAAAAGACTGTCTCCGACCGTCACTTTAGACCTTGTCCAATACAAACCCCCCCTCTTTCCCAGGCATCATTGCGATTGGTCATTTTATACCAGATCGTCGTCGTTGATCGAAGAAAAAATTATCACTCAGGTTGTCTCTAAACTCATACTAGGCCACCCTTATGCCTCGTCGACAATCATCCAATATAGACCCATCCTACCCATGATTAATGCTGTTTCATCACGTCAATCCGATACGATCAAAGTTTGATACCGCTTTGAAGTCGAAGCAACCGGTTGACCCCACTGTCCTGTGGTTGTTTACCCCAGGTTTTGTTGGTCAAGTGGGTTGGGCAGATGTTATATGTGTTGTGTAAGAATGAATTGAATCACTGGGATACGATCGAGGATGGTCGAGAAAATATGTTCAATGATGAAGAAGAATCGTTAGACGCGTAGATATTATCGTAGCGGATTATACAATACTATACTATATAAGAAAAGGACGGTAGGAGACCGTCACTGTTAGACATTGTCCAAGACAACATCGTTTCCATTATCATTGCTACAGGGTTACACTTGGGTTTTAGAAGACCCATAAAACAAGGTGAAAGAAGTCTAACTGGACGGGACTAGGCACTTACACAAGTAACCAATCGATTATGTCCGGCAAGGCGGAGATATTAAGGTGGCGGGGCTGGCTATACTTGGCATGTTCGATTTTGAGCGCTAACACTGCCCAGGCCTTTGCTCTCCTACTGATGTTAGCGAATTAGGTCAGAGATCCGAACCGAATATCAGGAAATGAACAACGTGGGGGAGCCGGTGCCTCGAAACAATGGCGGCAGTACCGCAGGTTTCGGTGAAGAATACCAAGCCGACGCCCTTACTTCCAAGACCGCCGTGCTTTTTCTTGGTAGCCCCCAGTTTACGTCAACCATGACCCGCACCTTTAGGATACAGGGGTTCGGCATCAGCGATGGGAGCCTCTGCTGCGGATAGATCTTGTCAGTATGAATAGATGGCGTTCCCCTTGCCGTCTTCCCGTTCCTTTCTTCATTCTTCCCGTTCTCGCCTGAACCTTATTCCAAAGACAATGACGCGGGAGAACTCAATTAGCGAACATGTCTCGGGGCAGAGTAATAAGCCACTTACAAAGCCCGCCCACGCGCTTGATAGGGATGACTTAGTACAACAACTCGACGCCGACGTCGAGAATGGTCTCACCGCGGCCGATGCTAAGCAACGGCTCGAGCAATATGGACGCAATGAGCTGGACGACGGCCCAGGCGTCCAGCCCATCAAGATCCTGATCAGACAAGTAGCCAATGCCATGATGCTGGTCCTCATTATGGCCATGGCCGTTTCGTTTGGTATCAGGTCTTGGATCGAGGGAGGTGTCGTCGGCGGTATCATCATCCTGAACATTGTTGTCGGTTTCTTCCAGGAGTTCCAGGCTGAGAAGACCATGGACTCATTGCGCTCGCTATCCTCACCCACCGCCAATGTCGTCAGAGATGGAAGCACCGTCAACATCCCCACTGCAGAACTCGTTATTGGCGACCTTGTGGAACTCAAAGTCGGCGACACCGTCCCAGCGGATATCAGGTACGTCCTTCTGCCGCGCAGCTGTGTGGTTTGCTAGCTGCCCTAGTCCATCGATCTAGTAACTGACATCTCTTTAGACTTATCGAGAGTATCAACTTCGAAACAGATGAGGCCCTCCTCACTGGAGAGTCTTTGCCTGTCGCCAAGGATGAAGAGACCATCTTCGACGAGGATACGGGTCCCGGCGACCGCCTGAACGTTGCTTATAGCTCCTCCAGCGTCACTAAGGGCCGGGCCAGAGGCATTGTCTACGCAACCGGCATGCACACGGTATGTCACCAGACCTCAACTAGGTCCAATCGAGTAAATACTGACCTGGCTGGCACTTGGTAGGAGATTGGATCAATTGCTACTGCGCTTCGGCAGAAAGACTCGAGGAAGCGACCCGTCAAGAGAAGAGATGATGGAACAGCACACCCGCTCCGACATGTCGAGTCGTGGTCTCTCACTCTCACTGATGCCGTCGGTCGCTTCTTGGGCGTGAACGTTGGGACGCCGCTGCAGAAAAAGTTGTCTCGGCTGGCCCTACTCCTCTTCGGCATCGCTGTCGTCTGCGCCATTATCGTGCTTGGTGCGAATAGGTTCTCCAACAACAACCAGGTTATCATCTACGCAGTCGCAACCGGTCTTTCCATGATTCCCGCCTCTCTTATCGTAGTGTTGACTATCACTATGGCCGTGGGTACGAAGAGAATGGTCGCGCGACACGTTATTGTTCGCAATCTCAAATCGCTCGAGGCTCTCGGCGCCGTCACCGATATCTGCTCCGATAAGACAGGAACCCTGACGCAGGGGCGTATGGTCGCAAAGAGGTGCTGGATTCCTTCGCGGGGAACATATTCCGTCGGGAATTCTAATGAGCCCTTCAACCCAACCCTTGGCGACCTTATATTCTCCACCACGCCGCCATCCGCTCAAAACAGTGAGAAGGCCGAAGAAGGCGAGGCCAAGAAATACTCGGAGCTCCTTGAAAACAACCAAGAACTATCGGACTTCCTCATGGTGGCGTCCCTGGCTAACCTTGCGCGAGTTCATAAGAACCAGGAGGGCGACTGGACGGCCCTCGGTGACCCTACCGAGATTGCGATGCAAGTCTTCGCGTCTCGCTTCGACCACAACAGGCAGCGATTCCTTGACCAGCGCGCGCCCAAGTTCAAGCAAGTCAGCGAATATGGTTTCGATTCCGACGTAAAGAAGATGTCCGTAATCATGGAGAATCTCGAGACCCAACAGCAGATGGTCTATAGTAAGGGCGCAGTGGAACGTGTCCTCGACTCCTGCACGCGGATCAAGTGGGATAGCCCCGATGAGATCGCAATAACCGATGCCATGAAGGAGAAGATCCTTGCGAACATGGAGGCCTTGGCCGCGCAGGGACTGCGTGTACTCGCTTTGGCCAGCCGACCGTATGATCCCCACAACGGACGTCGTGCTTCTCGTGACGGACCCCCTCCCCGTGAGGAAGTCGAGCGCGACCTCATCTTCCGCGGCCTGATCGGTTTATACGATCCGCCTCGCCCCGAATCGGCCGAGGCCGTGAGGCATTGTCACCGGGCTGGCATCAAGGTCCATATGTTAACTGGCGATCATCCTGGTACCGCCAGCGCCATTGCTGCCCAGGTTGGCATCCTTCCAAAAGATATGAGCAACGTCTCGGAGCGCGCTGCGCAGTGCATGGTCATGACAGCAAAGGAGTTCGACAAGCTCAGCGACGAGGAAATCGACCAGCTTCCGGCGCTGCCCCTCGTTATCGCTCGCTGCGCACCCAACACCAAGGTCCGTATGATCGAGGCGCTGCGCCGTCGCAACGCTTTCATGGCCATGACGGGTGATGGCGTGAACGATTCTCCCTCGCTCAAGATCGCCGACGTCGGTATTGCTATGGGCCAGAACGGATCCGACGTAGCCAAGGATGCTTCCGATATCGTGCTCACGGACGACAACTTCGCCTCGATTCTGAGTGCCATCGAAGAAGGTCGCCGCATGTTCGATAACATCCAGAAATTCATCCTCCATCTTTTGGCCGAAAACATCGCTCAAGCCGGTACCCTTCTTATCGGACTCGTTTTCAAGGACCATTCTGGACTTTCCGTGTTCCCGCTGGCTCCCGTCCAGATCATGTGGATTATTATGATCACCTCCGGCATGCCCGACATGGGTCTCGGATTGGAAATTGCTGCGCCAGATATCCTAGAACGACCCCCGGTCTCTCTCAAAACGGGAGTCTTTACGTGGGAGGTCTGCTTTGACATGCTCGCATATGGTCTCTGGATGGCTGCCCTTTGCCTTGCCTCGTTCCTTCTAGTGCTGTACGGGTTTGGTGACGGAAACCTGGGCGAGGGCTGCAACGAGGGCTATTCGTCACAGTGCGACACCGTATTCCGGGCCCGTGCGACCACCTTCGTCAGCCTGACCTGGTTCGCGCTCTTCCTGGCCTGGGAAATGGTCAACACCCGCCGGAGCTTCTTCCGCATGCAGCCGGGCAGCAAGAAGTACTTCACGCAGTGGGCGTACGACGTCTGGCGGAACAAGTTCCTCTTCTGGGCCATCATGGCCGGCTTTGTCACCATCTTCCCGACCATCTACATCCCCGTGCTGAACCACCAGGTCTTCAAGCACGCGCCCATCTCCTGGGAGTGGGGCATCGTCTTCGTCGAGGCCGTCGTCTTCTTCTGCGGCTGCGAGCTGTGGAAGTGGGGCAAGCGCATCTTCTTCCGCCGCCAGGCCAAGAAGAAGGGCTACACCCCCGACGACCTCGAGAGGCTCGCGTTCTCCGAGTTCACGACGGACGAGGACCGCGAGAGCCGCGACGAGTTCAACAAGGGGAAGCAATGATGAGTCTTGCTTCGCTTTGCGTGTTGCTTGTGAGCAAAAAGAAAAGGGGAAAAAAAATCGTTTTGCTTTAGATGAATGATACCACGGTGCATATTATATAGATACCGCACGTTTCAGGCGTTCTTGTTAACGAAAAAGAAGATGCGATAGATGAATAAGGAGAATGAAGGGTGATGTCGGAAATGAGGTAGAATCCTAGCGGACAGGTCATATCTACGTAATACCAAGGTATTAGACGACCTACATCAAAAGTGTTGATTAGACAAGTTGACATGGGAGCCTAACCCGCTCGTGATATCCAAATATCTAAACTACGCTAGAATTGGCCCCTTAACTATCCGCCGCCCATGAATAGTGCTCGTGGCGGACCTGCGTCATCGGCCGAGGAGGTGAAGGCGCTGGGGAGGCCAAGCTCTCGGTGCACCTCGGAGCAGGGAGCGCGATCATGCATAACACTGGCGTGAGTGTCATACACGGCGGCGTGGCATACCGCCCGTGCCGGTGCGAGGCTTCTCTGCACGCGCTCTTTCGCCACCACCGACACCTCCCGCGCCCGCATCCGCGTGCCCGCCCGCCCGCCTCGTCGCTGTATCCCGCGTTGTCCCTGCGTCCGGCCGCGGCGCCGCGCCGTCACATGCTCCTTAGCAGCGGCCTGCACTTCTCGGGGGACGCGTCGGCGGGTGGAGGAACCTCGCAGGATCCGCGAGCTGCTACTCGAGGACCGATGGCTATGGGGTATTCAAAGGAGTGCAGAGAACTCCCTGGGTAACAGATCTAGTAGTTTGTTAGAAGCGGGCTCAGGACCCGCGACTTCTTTCTTGATTGGATACCGATCAACCTACCGATTATACTGGGGGAAATGGGGACATCTCGTACATCCATCAGTCGCCCTATAGCCCCTATCTTTTTAAGATGCCAGGCCGTTATTGGTGGAACAGGACGGGGATATTCTTAATAGTCGGTATCCGGTAGATTGCGTCTGGTATCGGCGCGTATGGTTGTGTCTCGGATGAATCCGTTCGGATGGCTACTGGGTTTGATATACCTAAGAGGCATGACCATGCACGCCCTGCGATGATCCATTAGAAGTAATCAACAGCGGCAGCTACCTATTCTTCCGGTAAGAAAACGTCGGTGAAAATGCAACTCCGCTTCGTGCCGCGGCTCTTCTGACGGCTTCGGCCACGCTTACTTCCTCCACGGCCCTCAAGCCTGTGTCTGACGAAAGACCCTACCGTCTGGGCTCATCTCCCGGAGGTCGACGCGAGATCTAAGGGTCCCGGCCGAGGCAATCATTGCGCGCCCGCGTACAGTTCCGGTCTATTCGGTTCCAAGAACTACGGCTGGGATCAACTGCGGGCCAACGACGGGTACGTCTCCGCGGAACGTTTACCACTTGCGTTGAATCTTGTTTTGCTGATTACCCCCGTCTCTAAATAGAAATGTCATGGTTTGCATCCGATGGGAGTCGGGCACCTCCGTTGCCAAGGAGCAGCGGGACTAAGTCTCCACCGACGGCGTCAACGTCCACGCCGACACGGACATCGGGGGCGCGCCGGCCTGCGCGCCAGGGGTCTTCCACCAGGACGGCAACCACGACGGCTGCCCCGGCGGCGCCGACAGGCACTACGACAAGTCCCTCTGGATCACCGAGGGCTTTTAAGGCGGCCCCGGCGGCGACTGGGGCCAGCGCGTGGGCAGGGGTATTTCATTGGAGCCCTGAACCAGGACAGCAGGGCGGCCTGTAAGTTGGAGTTGTCAAGCGAGATTCCCAACTCTCGACGGCCAGGAAAGTAGGGAGGTGGCCTTTTACTTCTATGGGACACTGGAGGTTAGAGATGTCCCAGTGTATATATATACGTATGCTCACGCTACAAATACGCCGAGGAACAAATCGAGGCGCGCGCCGCGATTTCGCATTTCGCCTGCCGCCCGTCCGAGCCCACGAAAGGTAGCTATGGAGGGCCGGCCTAATGCCGATAGATAGTTCGCCCACCTCATCTTGCACTCATCCCCAGCACCGCCCGCTCGATATTCCGCGGAGACGGTCGACTCGGTCTGGGTAGGAGGACGCTGGGCAAGCCAAGTGCCGATACTCTGCTGTAGTTTTATAGCGATTTAGCAATCCCCCTACCTTGGCTTGTCTTCGGATGGATGGGGTTACAGACGGGGCGTCCCCCCGCCCCTCGACATTGATGGCTATAGGTAGACCAAAGCTTGCAACTTTGATCCGCACCTGCGGGTTGGCCCGCCGTTGTCTTTCTCGTGGGCGGTACTCACGCGGCTCTCTCATAGGCCGTTACGTTAGCATGCCTCCGGCTTCGCCATGAGGAATAACGCCGACGGTTCGTTGGTTGTCGCGTGTTGGTATATAAGACCATATCTAGTTCATAGGGTGGGTGGGCTTATGTCGAAAGCGCGCCTCCCCCATGGGAACAAACAGACGCTCGGTTTAATTCATCTCCCACTTCAGATATCCGATGTCATTGGTCGATCTTATGAAAGGCGCGTTCTTCAACTTCGGGTTCAAGAGTTTCCCGCATTCTTCGCTATCTGCCATACCGTATGTACCTATACATGTACATTACTTTCGACATCTGAACGAACCGAAACCATGTCCTTCTCGCGCCGCCGCAGCGCCGTGACTATTCTATTTGTGTCAGATTGCTCGCTCGCTCCCGCTTCCCCTTCCTTTTGCGGAGAAGATCCCGTTGCTGAGATATGCTCATCTGCTGAGCCATAAGAATGTACAATTATGACAGGAATTTCCAAACCAAGGCTTCGTGACCTCAGCACGCCTTCTGGTCACGTATTCGTCTCATTGGAATTGGCTCCGAAGCAAGGTGCGGCTTTCTCCAGGAATAAGCGCGTGCCATGGAATATGTACGACGAAAAAACCACCAGGCCCCATGCCCCGCTGCCTTCCCTGTGCCCCCTTTCCATCTCCCGGGGCTCTAATACGGCACCAGGGATCGGCCGTCGCCGTCCCTCATCGCCGCGCCTGGCTGGCTTGCCATAGACCCTTGGACGTCTCCACAACGCGGTTGGCGGCCGCACCGGGCCGCAGGCTTGCAGGCACACCACCGTCCGTGCCCCCCATCTCGACGTCGCCGTCGCGGTTGCTCGAGTAGCCGGAGTCGGTCTTGTCGGGGGCGGCGGTGGAGGAGGACGGCGGGGCGCCGCGGGCCGGCTCCTCCGAACGCTGGCCGTCCATGAACTGGGCCTGGGCCTGGGCCTCGCGCAGCTTGTTGATGGCGCGCACGGTGTCGATGGCGGCGTGCAGGGTCTTGCGGGCGTTGAAGTTCTTCTTGACGGTGGGCAGCAGGTTCGTCTGGCCCGCGCCGGGGGGCTGATGGTCCCCGCCATCGGCGTCGGGGCCGAGATTCCAGGGCGCGACGAAGGCGTGCGACAGGGCCTCGTGGGCGGTCATGCGGCGGTTCGGGTCGACAGTCAGGCAGCGCCGGATGAAGTCCTTGGCGTGGTCGCTGACGCCGCGCCAGTAGTCGGTGGGCTGGAAGCTGTAGTCGGCGTTGAGGATGGCCTGCATCTCCTCGAAGTCGCTGTCGCGGTCGAAGGGCGTGTACCCGCACAGCAGGAAGTAGGTGATGACGCCAATGGCCCAGATGTCGACGGGCTTGCCGTGGCCCGTCTTCTTGAAGATCTCGGGCGCCATGTAGCCCGGTGTGCCGCACGTCGTCGTCAGCACGTGGAACTGCTCCTCGTCCATGATGCGCGACAGGCCGAAATCGGCGATCAGCAGGTCGGCATTGTCCTCGGGCGTGCGGAACAGCAGGTTCTCGGGCTTCAGGTCGCGGTGCACGATGCCGTGATCGTGCAGGTAGGCGACGGCCGAGAGGGTGGCCCGGATCAGATCTGCGGCATCTGACTCGTAATAGGACCCCTTGCGACAGATCCGGTCGAAGAGCTCACCCCCGAGAGCGAGGTCGGTGACTAGGTAGAGGTTGTTCATCGTCTCGAAATAGTCGACGAGCGTGAGGATGTTCTGGTGACCCATGGAGACTTTCTTGAGGACGGCGATCTCGTTGCGAACCTGCGTACTCGTAGATGTTGACGGTTAGTCAGGTGATGTATGTGTATATATATACATATATATGTACAGCTATTCGACTTGGTGAAGGGGTTGTCTGTTTCGTAAAAGCTACGAACGGGGAGAAACGAACCATGTGTTCTCGTCCCGCCATCAACCTCTTATTTATGACCTTTGCGGCATAATAACGTCCAGTGTCGATACGTACGCATTCCTTGACCACCGAGTATGAGCCTGCTCCCAGCGTCTTGCCGACCTTGTATTGGCAAGGCTGGATTTGAGGGGTTTGGCGGCCGGGGGAGCCATTGTTCATGGCATTTGCCGTGGTATTCATGATGGACTGGAGGCTGCTGAGCCGGGATATCTCTTCGGGTGTCAAGTATTTTCGGATCCCGCTCGTTCGCCTGTTTGCGATGACAACAAAGTCAGTGTCAGGGAGACAAGGAATTTGAGTCCTATGACAACTCAGGATGGAATTTCAAAGGCGATATCCCAGCTACAAGACATGGAGGGTGAATGGTGGATTCGGCAGGACCAGGTAGATGGAAGGCCGGTCGATACGATGCGACGTCGTCGCTACTTCGATTCCACGCGGTTCACGACCGGTTCAAACGGCAAAGAACTTGAGGGATTGCGCGACCGTTGCGACCAGATCAACCGTTATGAAAGCCTAAGAGGAGGAAGAAGACATCGGTGACCGGCTAAGTATGTGTCTTATGCGATTCGCAAACTTGAATGCGTTACGGTTGAGAATCTCTAATGGCCGTATCAAAAGACAAGAGAGAGAGGGAGAGAAGCGATAACGACTAGACTCCTATTTTGGCGTGGATATTCAGCTTCCTTGCCTATTAGGGATCAGCGGCCGCATGGTCAAGACGTTTGAAGAATGTCAGACTCGCCCGCTCGCAGCTTGTTTGTCTACTAAGTAAGGTGAGACGTCCGCGTGCTTGTCTTGTAACTTCAGGGTTTCGACATGCCCCGCCTTTTCTTCAGGGTCGAGGGGTCGGCCGCTAAGCAGTTTTCGGTTGAGACGCTACCGCGAACTAAACATTACGGGGTCACGATGTATCGGTGCTCTGGCTATGTAGCCCACTACCGGCGGGCTTACGTACCGTAATGTAGGTCCCTGAATCCGACATTCTCAAATAATCATGTCCGTATACAATGTCCATCTCTGTACATTCCCCCGACAAGATCCCCTCTTCCTCGTTTAAACTCAATGTTAGCATTTCTCCTTTTCGTCGGCATTTAGCTATGCTAGTATTCTAAGCTCCGAAGCTACTCCTCGAACCCCTTACCCTTGCGAAACGCCTTCTTGGAGCTATGGTGCTTCTTCGCCCTCAACCTGTCTTCGCGAGAGGATTTCGCTCTACCGCGTATTAGCTTCCCCTACTTCAACCGCCCCCTGACACGGTATAGCAATGACCTAGAGATAGGTACTTACAATGCTTCGTATTTCTTACCCTTTTCCTCGCTGGTAGCTCCGGGGACACGCTCCTTGTATATCCTCAGAAGCTCCTCTGCGAGCTTCTGGTGGTTGTCATCCGTGTTTGCCGACCGACTGCGTTGTGTCTGGGCCTGGATGGAGATGGAATCGTTTCTCCTGGAGTAGTACTTCGAAGACCTCAATGCGGGTCGCAGCAAGCTGGGTAGGCTCTTCGACAACTCGCCCAGCGGCCAGACAGTAGTTGCTTTGCTCTCGGTCCTATATATCCGATAAGCTGTTGTCCAAGGGTTGATTCGTCCTTTTCAGCGGTAGGCCTGACTTATTCACATGCTGGCCTCCGGGACCACTTGAGCGGGAGTAACTCGTCTGTCCCCTCGGTAGAACGCTCTCATCGAACGAGGCGCGCCATTTCCTAGCCTCTGCAAGCTCATCCGGATCGAAGTCGGCCTCATACGCTTTGTTCTGGAATGCCCGTGCCCAAGCCAAGATGTAAGGTCGAGCAACAGGAAGGTCAGACAGAGCATGTGCTCTTGATAGAGCTCGCATCATCGTTTTTGAGCGCTCTGGACTTAAATTTAAGGACCAATCTTCTCGCGCGATTGTGGCCTGGAATTAAGTCAAACCCCCTTATCGGTGTGTATGAAGAGCAACATCGCTCAAGCATATATACACTTTCGACTTTCTATCAGGGCTAGCTTTGCCGACAGTGGTTGAGCCTGCAAAATTTACAAGAATTGACTTGCGATAACTGCTCATATAGGAATATCCGACGCTAAGGAAGTGTGTAATACGTTGGATACTTTCGTAGGGCCTGGTACATACCTCTACTCCCCAGCCAGGGACCCAGGTGATCACTCGATTATGTAATTCATTTGAGCAACTTTGTTCGTCCCACGTGACCTGCGCCAAGGCAAGATTGTCAGCTGGGGAAAGCCTTTCGACGCCCCATCGATCTTGCTAGATTTATCCAATGAGACAACAAGAAAAAGCAGGTGGAACAAAATCCCGAAGGTACTGACTGTACAGTACATAACGTAGTACTGTAGTTGGAACCTGGTGGAATGAATTCATGGCAGTTTGCTCTCCGGCTTGAGTTTGCATTCCCGTTCCAAACGTTTGCCCATCCAGCTTTGTGACGGGCTCTCATCTCACCCTTCACTTGGCCGATTTCTTTACAATTGAAATTGTCGCTGCGCCGCATCGAAGCACTCACAAGGCATTCATTCGCCCCGTCCATCTGCCTTATTGTGGACTGAACTCACAATTATTCCACGTTATTTCACGGCCAATCACGACTATTGGCGCGTTCTTACAGGGCTACATTTACATCCCGGATTTCATCCGCGCAGAAACTGTCGCACCCCGGCATCCTGAATGCGCCTTGTCCTTGAAGCTCTGCCAACCACTGCGGTCTTCGTTGAATAGCTTAAACGTAGCTCCACGCCAGCTTTAGCCTCAATTACCTCGTCGGGCCAGTTCTGAAAATCAGGTTAATCGCTGTTCACTGCCATTTCTCACTACCATTCCTTCTGCTGTGCTGTTCTCAGACCTGACCTCACCCCGCAAGCCTTTCATTTGGACTATACTTACCGTTGTCGGTCCCTGGAGGCTCAATCGGATTCGTGTTGCTTTGCTTCAGTCCGGTCTAGCCAGAGTTTGACTCGTACGCCACCACCCTGCCCACGAAAGGGTGCAGTACCACAAGCCGCAACCTCTACCAGCCGCTTACAGGGTGCCTTCGCCACATACGCGATACTGGCGCGTTATACCATCCACTGTGAATATTGTGTTGACGAGTTCCCTCTTGTTAATCATCATTGTGGTCCTCTGTTAAATTTTTTGAACACGCACCCCCGCGCACAGCACAACACCCGTTACGGCTGAGATAGTTCAGAGTCCAACTATGATCTAGTCACATACCCCCACTGTCTTTGTCCTCCTCCACCTGAGCTTCTCACGCATCTGAAGTCGCGCGACCTAGTTGTAATACGCTTAAAGACATCCGTGACGACCAAAAGCAGGCAACCGGCTTGATGCAGGTAGAGATATTCCTACCGATATCAAGGCTCGTTTTATTCCGGAAGAGGGGAGCTTTCCACTCAGGGCGTCGAGCAAAGTTACCCAAACATCTCATCACTTAAGCATTTCAGGGGCATCGAACGACATCACTTGAGCACCTCAGGGGCGTCGAACAACATCACCTAAGCACTAGGCAAAGACTGTCACGACCACATAAGACTTTAGTTCCATCCTCCACCCTTGTTCCCCCCTGGGAACCTTCCACCTGGGCGTATTCTCACTGTAAGCTGTTCAGGAAAACACAATGAGGGCTGAAGATTGGTACTAAAACCTATATGCTTAGTTCACCATCGTCTTCTGGGGTAGTGACTGTATATCTTCAGCGCCCCGTTGGGTGTACGGGATATTGAATCCCATTTGCGCTGTCGTGTCAGGCCTATTTTCCCAAAGACACTGCAAAATAGAGAGCCATCCACAACTTCACAACGAGAGTCGAGACTTCCTCGAACATATAACTCTCATCTCCACTTCATCTCGGACTAGGTCTCTTCGACTTACCACCCTCCCGGGACACATAAGCATATGGTTGAGTTCACTGCCATCACAATAGCTACCTGCTAGACTCAGAGCCCGACGACTTAGTTGTCCTGTGGTATATTTTTCACCTGCCCTTACTAAGGCCGTGGGCTTTTTGAGAAGCTCAAGGTGACGTGTCGCCCTGTATCCATCAAACTTCCCAGTCTGACCCGGGCCAGCTACATTGGTCGTTCCGGTAGCACTGCTGCCAAGGAGAAGGCTGGTGAAGGTCTGGCAGTACTCACTTAGAACTCAAGATTTTCATATATCTAGGTACATTACGCCCGAGATATACACAGCAAACCTGCCACTCCTCCGCTGTTGGCGGCCCTATCCCCGCGGTCCAGCGTCCAAATCTTCGGCGAACGACCATTTTTGCAGGTTGGCAACGATGCTCCAGCGGCCTCTACACACCTAGTCGTATACTCCAACCGTGTTTCTGTGCAGCTGTTCTCCCTCTCCCAATTATTCTGCCCAACCGGTTATCAGACCTTCGTCACCCCGCATAACGTACCTCCTTTTTGAGGTGACACTCTAGTTGAACTGTCTAATCTCCCCCAGCAGCCTCAGCTTTACGGCTGCTTGAGCAATAGGTCGGATATCTCTTCTTGCCCTTTAATCAGCTCACAGTTGATATCCCAACCGTGCCGTTCTTGCTTTACCCGACTATCGCTTTTTAGCACTTATCACCTTGATGACAAGAAGAGACGGATCTTCGCCTCTTTGGGTATCTGCCGACTTGACCCCCGTTTCTCCTGCGCCACTCCATCTTTCTTCGCCCGTCATAGTACCCACACTACAAGATCAAGCCGATAGTCTCTCCACAATGTCACAGCCTGATGTAGATCAGCCTGGCTTACAGGCTGGTATGGCCCCCACATCAAGTGCTGGACAGGCCGTGCCGCCTAACCAGAACCAGGTACCGATGAGGAATGGACACGAGGACATCGTGAACAGAGAGATCAATCCGAGCCATCCGGGCATCGAAAATGTTCGTGGCAACCGTAACGCCGAGGAGCAAGAAGGAAACCCAGCGGCGGTCGAAAGCGAAGGGCTGTCACAAAGCGTTTCCGCCATAGCACAAGAACCCATTGAAAACCAGCAGAATGTATCCAGGGCCACCGAATCTACTCTCAATACTGATGCGTCTAATACCTTGACAAGTCATTCTGAACTCCCAGCCCCTTCGCATGACCTTGCCCATGATATTTTCGCCTCGAGTAATGCTCAGGCATCCTGTCCTGCCCAGCCAGCTCCAGCCCAAAACCTACAAGCCACGCAAGAATCCAATGAAGAGCATCTCCAAGATCCGGTCCAAAAGCAAAGCCCAGATGAGATCCAAACTGCTTCTCCTACCGATGTTGCCACAATACCGCTTCAGCAACCCACGGGAATCACTGCTGAGGCGAAAGGGCCCTCTGGTAATGCTGCCGGTGATCCCATTGACATCCAAGCTCTGGTAGATACCATCACAGCCAATGCAGCCAAAGAAGACACCGGCCAGACAACTGCACCGCATGCCGCTGTGACCGTCGCCGCAACCTCTCCAAGCTCCTCTCTCCCTCCTAGGCCCCCAATACCACAACAGGCAGCCCAGTCACATGTATCTGCAGAGGATTCCCGAGCATACCAGTCGGGATTCCCACCTACTCTTCCCGCCGCATTGCCACACAGCGTTCCAGCGGCCCCGGGTACTGCTTACCCTGCAGGCGCGCCCGGAACCACATCTGATTCTCATGGTGCTCTTCCACCTCCTCCCTCCGCTTCGATGAATGCTCCACCTAGCCTTGCTCCTCCTGCGTCGCAAATTGGCCCTACTTATTCTACGGTCACGGGTGGTCAGCCACAGACCTTCGCTCCTTCACAGCAGTGGGAGACCTTCCAGGAAGATGAGCGTAGATACGTATCGGAAGCGAAGTGGGATCGCTTCCCCGAAAACTCGAGACTCTTCATTGGAAACCTCTCGAGCGAGCGCGTGTCGAAGAAGGAAGTATTCGACATTTTCTCGCCCTACGGTCGACTAGCGCAAATCTCTTTGAAGCAAGCTTACGGATTTGTACAGTACCATACTGTACAGGAAGGTCAAGCTGCCATGAACAACTTACAGGGAATAGAGATTAAGGGACGGAAAGTCCATCTAGAGTTCTCTCGTCCTCAAAGGAAAGACGGAGACGGAGAAAAGCAGCGTGGGAACCGAAAAGATAAGCGAGACGGTGATCGCCACGATGGGGGTCGGGGTAAGAGGGACGATTATCGCCCCGCTCGTCAACCTTCGCCAAGGCGGAGCGGCCATCGTCAGCAGAGTTCATATGGCAGCGATCGTGGTCATTATGATGCCTATGGTGGCCGCCGCGGGCGCTCACGATCTCCCCTCCAATATGGAGGACGCGATGCTGGTGGATACAGGCGGCGAAGCCCTAGCCCGCGCCGGTTTTATCCATCCGAAGCCGAACTTGACATCCCCCGGCGTTACGGAGGTAGCGTCCCCGACGTCCAGTTCCTCTTGCTACAGGAAGTCTCGAGAGACTTTATCAGCTGGGTTGAGAGAGCCTTCGTCTCCGCTGGTCTGAGAGTTGAAGTTATGTTCCTCAACCCTCGGTTCCCTCGGGACGCCGTCATCCACCGCCAAGTTGCTGAAGGTGTCCATGCCGTCTCAGAGCTCGATTACCGCGCGCAACAGATCGCCAAGATCCCTCTACAGGTGTTCGATCGCTCCGCAGGACAAAATAGCGTTCGGTTTGATCAATACCAGGATCTCGATCCGAATATTGCCGCTCAACTTGTGGTTAGGACGAAAAGTTCGTTACAGGCCGTTCCACCGTACGCCGTTCAACCAACGTACAATGGCCAACCATCTTACGGCGGCTACTCAGGATATGCGCCGCCGTACGCGCAACCCGCACAGCCTCAATATGTGCCTCCGCCGTACCCTAATCAACCGTATCCTCCTGCGAATGCAGGAGCCAGCCATATGGACAATCACACCCTACAGCAGATTCTTGGAAGTATTCATACCCAACAGCCTGCTTCGGGACAGGGCATGCCCGCTAATCCCGGTGCCCCGGTTGGCGTCGGTGCCCCAGTTGGCGTGAACTCGGTCATGGCCGGCTATGGACATAACCCCGGCGCGCCACTCCCGCCTCAAGGCACAGGTCACGGACCCGGTGTTCCACCTGCGGGCTCCGGTGATCCCGCGCACCACGTTCAGAACATTATGGCGCAGCTATCTAGGTACCGGCAGTGATTCGGATAAGGGAGCGGGCAGTTGTCGTGTGGCTGGATATCATCATGTAGGAACCCCCTCATACGAGGTAATACTGTCTTATCTGATGCGCACTCAGACTCATGAAATAGGAATCGCTTATGATCACCCGTCCCATGGCTTCGCGCCGTGGCCTCGTACATATGGGGCAATCGTGATCACCAGAGGTCACCCTTAGCTAGCTTGTGCTCCATGACGCGATGTTTTCAGACCGCCCCTTGAGGTACTTAGAACGTGGCCATTATATGGAAGCTGAAGGATAAAATGATGGACTGTGCGCCGCGCTGCGGCGATAGCGGGTCGAAGATTTGCAAACATTACCTCCAAGCAGCTCCTCACATAGATCTATCAACTATATACGAACAGGATCAATAGATGTCCGGCTTCTGGCTTTAACAGTACGTACTTGAGCGAGCATTCGATTCCAGACGGAGACCCCGATATTCTATATATCATACCCAGAGAGTGTGGTCCGCTCACGGTAGAGGCGTAACTGGCAACCGATAGTAAAGTCGCGTCAGAGCATGGTACACTGGGCCCGGCCGGGGGCCATCGGGCGAACCTGAACCGCTATCGCCGGCAAGATCCCCGCTTGGCAGCAGAAAACGTAGCCGGTGCCAGGACATTTCAGTAATGGTCTCTAAGGTTAGTTCATTGGCGCAGCGATCTAATCCCTTGTCGCCGGTATGACGTCCTCGTGATGTCGGCGGGGAGACTCACCGCTTACGCATTTTCAATTGTTATTAAAGCCGAAGCCGACCGACCATGAGCAGCAGAAAGGGCGGTGGCACCCCGGCTATTCGTTACTCGGCGAGGGGGAATCGGATTTCCATCTTGCCATCGCTATGAAATAAAAATTATGCTTATCAGAGATAGAGTAGGGGTTCTTTTAACCCACTACGCGCCCATTTACACTTCCGGGTCTTCCCGCCTACGGCCAGGGGCCCTGGCCGGTCAACCTAGTCCGCTGCCTCGGGAATTTCGACCTGTCCGACGGTTTTACGAAGAAGCAATTGCTCATATTCCGCCAAGCGTGGAACGGAGGGATCTCGGTCGTAAGTAATTCGGCCGCTGCCGAGGACTTTAAGAGGCCGACACGATGGGTCGTGCTGATCCGGCTCGGGCAGCGACTTGGCAGCCATTGGTGTGTGCATTAGTAATAATTGTCCGATGACGTGATGAGACGCCATGATGATCGACCACCATCCACTTTAAAAAAAAGTTATCCACTATGGATATGTACCGAGGTGCTGGTTAAAGAAGTCAGACGGATCTTGGATAGTCAGTAGTATAGAATATAGACATCAGCCCGCAGCGGGAAACCATTTCGTCCAGTTCGCGATATTATCACAAAATGTAATTTTCGAAGAGGGGAACGCAACAAGCTCGATGGGTTTTGGTGTCGCGTGCCTCCATCGCGCCTCATTTCAAGCCTTGAAATTTCAAGGCCTCGACTAGCGTCGGGGCGGATGGTGTGGGTGCCAAAGGGAAAGCCGGTCGCGTTGGTCCACGAGACCATCCGAAATATCCGGGCATATGCGCATTTATGTAGTCTCCCC